>ONZH01011688.1:0-148123 GCA_900303285.1 Rhinella marina
AAAAATCTCTGTGCGACATTTGTCTGGGTCGCAGTCTAAATAGCCACCATTAACAGGGTGTGAGTCAGCTACGATAGTTCCTGCACGTCACGTTCCCAAAAAAAACAAAACTAAAAAAAAAATATAAAAAAATATATAAAAAAAATAGTTTTTTGTTGTTTTAGCTCAGTGATACAAATCCATTTCACTCAGCTGCGTGTAACCTTTCTGTGTGTCACAGTTCAGCACACTCACTCCAATCCGTATATTCTGTCCAGGTGACACTTTCTGTACGTCACTTAATTAAACCAGACTGAACAAGTTTGTGGGTTTCAGTGCACCAGGCCCATTTATTTATTTATTTTTTTCATATAATACACTTATATACAGACAATGTTGAACCCCAGGGCTAAGGGTCGAGGACGAGGGCGTGGGCGTGGGCATTCAATTACTGCAGGGGCAGAGGCCGTGGTCCTGGGCAGGGTGAGACAGTACCTGCTGATGAGGGAGCTGTGGAACGCCGCAGAGCTACACTCCCTAGCTTCATGTCTTAACTTACAGGGACACGTGGTAGAGGACTGTTGAAACCACAACAGTGCGAACAGCTGATCTCGTGGATTGCGGATAATGCTTCAAGTAATTTGTCCACCAGTCAGTCTTCCACGCAGTCCACCCACGTTACCCAAGGGAGCACTCCTCTGGCTCCTCCACCTCAACCTCCTTCCCCCCAGTCTGCCCCCTCCCAGGAAAATTTGGAATGCGATCCGGCATACTCTCTTGAACTGTTTTCTGGACCCTTCCAAGAGTCACAAACCACTTCTCAGGTTTGCCGCTGACCTCGTTCCCGATGCCCAAGTTTTCCAACTGTCGCAGTCTGTGGGTGATGATGATGATGACAATGTTGAGTTAGTGGAAGAAGTTTGTAAAGAGGGTGTCGAACGATGAGGAGACACGGTTGTCAGACAGTGGTGAAGTTGTTGTCAGGGCAGGAAGTCCGAGGGGGGAGCAGACTGAGGAATCGGAGGATGACGAGGTGACTGACCCAAGCTGGGTTGATATGCCGAGTGAAGACAGTGCTTCTGAGGCGGAGGTGAGTGCTGCACCAGAACAGGTTGTAAGAGGCAGTGGTGTGGCCAGAGGGAGAAGCAGGGCCAGAGCTGGTGCATCAGCAGCAACTGTTTCACGTAGTGAAGCTCCCGTGGCGAGGCCTAGATGTTCGCAAGTCTGGAGGTTCTTTAAAGAAAGTGAGGATGACCGATGGACTGTGGTGTGCAACCTGTGCCACACCAGGATCAGCAGGGGTGCCACCACTACTAGCCTAACCACCACCAGCAATGCGCAGGCATATGAGTGCTAAACACCCCACTCAATGGAACCAAGGCCGTTCACCACCTCCTGCTGGTCACACCACTGCTCCTTCCCGTGTCACTCGCTGCCTCTGCTAGTCAACCCCCTGCGTCACTCGCTGCCTCTGCTAGTCAACCCCCTGCCTAGGACCCCGGCACGAGCGCCTCCCGCCGGAAAACCACACCTTCGCCTCCACGATCCTCCACAGTGTCCACCAACGTGTCCCAGCGGCAGCGTTCAGCTGTCTTTACAGCAGACGCTGGAGCGCAAGAGGAAATACAGTTCCACCCACCCACATGCCCAAGCCCTCAACGTCCACATCTCCAAATTGCTTAGCCTGGAGATGCTGCCTTATAGGCTGGTAGAGACCGAGGCCTTTCGCAATCTCATGGCGGTGGCTGCCCCTCGGTATTTGGTCCCCAGCCGCCACTATTTTTCCCGATGTGCTGTCCCAGCCCTACACCAGCACGTGTCACAGAACATCATCCGTGCCCTGACAAACGCTGTTTCTGAGAAGGTCCACCAAACCACGGACACGTGGACAAGTGCTGCCGGGCATGGACACTATATCT
Organism: Rhinella marina; assembly: GCA_900303285.1. Taxonomy (NCBI): domain Eukaryota; kingdom Metazoa; phylum Chordata; class Amphibia; order Anura; family Bufonidae; genus Rhinella; species Rhinella marina. The sequence goes on from ONZH01011688.1 coordinate 1,899, forward strand.
CACTGACGGCACATTGGGTTAACTTGGTGGAGGCTGGAACCGAGAATGACCCTGGGGCCGCTCATGTACTGCCCACACCGAGGATTGCGGGGCCTACCTCGGTCATGGTCTCTCAGACGTACTATGCCTCCTCCTCCTCCGACCCCTCCTCCACCGAATTACCATCCGTGGGCACGGCGCCTTCAGTCGGTAGCTCTAGGCGCAGCAGCAGTGCTGTGGGTAAGCGCCAGCAGGCGGTGCTCCAACTGCTGAGCTTAGGTGACAAAAGGCACACCGCCCAAGAGCTGTTACAGGGCATCACGGCGCAGACTGATGTGTGGCTGGCACCGCTGAACCTCAAGCCAGGCATGGTTGTGTGTGACAACGGGCGTAACCTGGTGGCGGCTCTGCATCTCGGCAGACTGACACATGTGCCATGCCTGGCCCACGTGTTCAATCTCATAGTTCAGCGGTTCCTCAAGACATACCCCAATCTGTCTGATTTGCTCACCAAGGTGCGCCGCATCTGTGCGCATTTCCGCAAGTCGACCACAGATGCTGCCACTCTCAGGGCAGCACAGCGCCGCCTACAACTGCCCGCTCACCGACTGTTGTGCGACGTGCCCACGAGATGGAATTCGACATTAAACATGTTATCCAGAGTTTACCAGCAGCGCAGAGCGATTGTAGACTGCCAGATGTCAACTTCCACCAGAACTGGTAGTCAGGTCAGTCAGATTCCTCAAGTCTACAATGAGGAGTGGACGTGGATGTCTGATATCTGCCAGGTGTTGAGCAACTTTGAGGAGTCAACACAGATGGTCAGCGGCGATGCCGCCATTATCAGCCTCACCATCCCGCTGCTTTGCCTGTTGAAAAACTCACTGCTCAGCATCAAGTCGGATGCTTTGCGCTTGTCACAAGAGACGGTGGAGGAAGATACGTCGCTTGATAGCCAGAGCACCCTCTGGTCTGTTTCTCAGCGCGTATCGGAGGAGGGGGATGAGGATGAGGAGGAAGAGGAGGAGAATGTCGGCAAGACAGTACAGGGTACCAGTGCTCAGTCCTTAACTCTTGAGCGTGTATGGGCTGAAGAGGAGGACTTGGAGGAGGAGGAGGAGGAAATGGAGAGTCAGGCCAGTGAGGAGAGGGAATTCTTGCGTGTTGGGACCCTGGCGCACATGGCAGACTTCATGTTAGGCTGCCTATCCCGTGACCCTCGTGTTAGAAGAATTTTTTCAAACACCGATTACTGGGTGTTCACTCTCCTGGACCCACGGTACAAGCAGAACCTTTCCACTCTCATCCCTGCAGAGGAAAGGAGTATGAGAGTGAATAGATATCAACAGGCCCTGGTGCACAAGCTGAAACAATTCTTCCCATCTGACGCCGCTAGTGGCAGAGGGCATGGTTCGGTGGGCCAAGTAGCGGGGGAGAGGAGCCGAGCAGGCAGCTTGTCCAGCACTGGCAGGGGAACGCTCTCCAAGGCCTTTGCCAGTTTTATGTCACCCCAGCAAGACACTGTCACCTGTCCCTAGTCTAGGCAGAGTAGGGGGGAGCTGTACAGAAAGATGGTGAGGGAGTACCTAGCTGACCATACCAACGTCCGTAGCGATCACTCTGCTCCATACAACTACTGGGTTTCAAAGCTGGACATGTGGCCTGAACTGGCGCTGTACGCCTTGGAGGTGCTGGCCTGCCCTGCCGCTAGCGTGCTGTCAGAGCAGGTATTCAGTGCAGCTGGTGGCGTCATCACCGATAAGTGTACACGCCTGTCAACTAACAGCGCTGACAGGCTGACGCTTATTAAAATGAACAAAGCCTGGAATTCTCCGGAATTCAAATCTCCTCCGGGGGAAAGTAGCTAAAGATTAACATTACTTATGTATCCGATTCCTCTTCTCTCCTCCTCCTCCTCCTCCATGTCATCTTTGCCTAACGCTGACTAAAAAAACGCCATTTTTTAGAGGTCCAACTTGCACTCTTTTACCACAATTTTTCAGGAGTGCCCCCTACAGGCCCTCTGTCCAAACAATTTTTCCGGAGGTCCACCTACAGGCCCTCTGTCCAAACAATTTTTCCGGAGGTCCACCTACAGGCCCTCTGTCCAAACAATTTTTCCGGAGATCCACCTACAGGCCCTCTCTTCAAACAATTTTTCCGGAGGTCCACCTACAGGCCCTCTCTCCAAACAATTTTTCCGGAGGTCCACCTACAGGCCCTCTCTTCAAACAATTTTTCCGGAGGTCCACCTACAGGCCCTCTCTCCAAACAATTTTTCCGGAGGTCCACCTACAGGCCCTCTGTCCAAACAATTTTTCCGGAGGTCCACCTACAGGCCCTCTGTCCAAACAATTTTTCCGGAGGTCCACCTACAGGCCCTCTGTCCAAACAATTTTTCCGGAGGTCCACCTACGGCCCTCTCTTCAAACAATTTTTCCGGAGGTCCACCTACAGGCCCTCTCTTCAAACAATTTTTCCGGAGGTCCACCTACAGGCCCTCTCTCCAAACAATTTTTCCGGAGGTCCACCTACAGGCCCTCTCTTCAAACAATTTTTCCGGAGGTCCACCTACAGGCCCTCTCTTCAAACAATTTTTCCGGAGGTCCACCTACAGGCCCTCTCTCCAAACAATTTTTCCGGAGGTCCACCTACAGGCCCTCTCTTCAAACAATTTTTCCGGAGGTCCACCTACAGGCCCTCTCTCCAAACAATTTTTCCGGAGGTCCACCTACAGGCCCTCTCTCCAAACAATTTTTCCGGAGGTCCACCTACAGGCCCTCTCTTCAAACAATTTTTCCGGAGGTCCACCTACAGGCCCTCTCTTCAAACAATTTTTCCGGAGGTCCACCTACAGGCCCTCTCTCCAAACAATTTTTTCCGGAGGTCCACCTACAGGCCCTCTCTTCAAACAATTTTTCCGGAGGTCCACCTACAGGCCCTCTCTCCAAACAATTTTTCCGGAGGTCCACCTACAGGCCCTCTGTCCAAACAATTTTTCCGGAGGTCCACCTACAGGCCCTCTGTCCAAACAATTTTTCCGGAGGTCCACCTACAGGCCCTCTGTCCAAACAATTTTTCCGGAGGTCCACCTACAGGCCCTCTCTCCAAACAATTTTTCCGGAGGTCCACCTACAAGCCCTCTCTCCAGTTCCAGTTTCCAGTTTTATTTGCGCAAACTGCGTAAATTTTATTTTTGGGATAGGTGTGAAAAATAATATTACCTGCGTATCTATATTGCCCAACATTGGATACGGTAGCAACAAGAAGACCAAACACATGCTGCCCACAGGGTTCCGCAAATTCCTGGTCCACAATGTCAAGGAGCTCGAGGTTCTGTTGATGAGCAACAAGTCCTTCTGTGCAGAAATCGCCCACAACGTCTCCATCTAAGAACCTAAAGACCATTGTGGAGAGAGCGGCACAGCTCGCCATCAAAGTGACGAACCCCAACGCCAGACTGCGCAGCGAAGATAACGAATAAATATCTCTGTGGTTATTTGTGCTAAATAAAAGTTAAATAAACACAAAAAAAAAAATTTGATCTGTTCCTGTGCCTGATCCACCCAAGTTGAATCTGTCCCATCATGAGAAAGTCCCCCCAAGGAGTCCCCACTGTAACTTGCTTCACTTTCAACTACCTCACCCCCCGACACCTGTGTCTCGCCATTGTCCACCACCTCCTCAGACAACACTGGTAAATCCCCACTGTCAGCACACGGAGACTGCAAAAGGTCTTGCGAATTGGGGCAGAGAATGTTCTGGGGTAGCACATCAGAGAAGGGGTGACTATGGGGTTCCAGGGAGTACGTGACCACATGCAATCTCCATCTAAAAAGTCATGCCACACTTGATCGAGCTCATAATTGACAATTGTACCGGTTGATGCTAAATTTTTAAGTTGGGGTCCTGCGTCGTCATTCTAACTACATCCGGCTGTTGTCACCACCACACACGCTAGCCCAGGGGGCACTCCTCTGGCTCTTCCAGCTCAACCTCCTTCCCCCCAGCCTGCCCCCCACCTACAGGCCCTCTCTCCAAACAATTTTTCCGGATAGCTGCCATATACGGTATTAAACTGAGTAGTATACATAGAACACATACCACACTTGATCTATCCCAGGGGTGCACAGCCTGCGGCCGGGGGGGGGCCACATGTGGCCCTTGATACCATTCTGTGTGGCCCCATCCATCTGGTAACAGACATGTATGTCCATGTTTTAAGGCTGCTCACATGCATTTTTCATGTATTTCTCCCATTAGATGGGACTCCTGGAACTGTAACTAGACATTAATGGTATACACTGTGTGTTCAATCTGCCATAAATACAGTATTTCAGTTGGTAATACCCCTTTAAATTTTATTTTCTGCCCTTGACGTTGGTTCAGTCGGACAATGTGGCCCCCACCCAGAAATCGTTGTGCACCCCTGATCTATACTGAACGTCACTTTTAAAAATACGTCATTTTCCTCTCTTTCTCTCATTTGTCTGGGTTGCAATTAAACAGACCACGTCTGCCTAATCTAATAGTTTCCGTGTAATTGCTCCATACTGCACGTCTTTTTCCTCTCTTTCTCTCTCTCCAAACTATTTTTCCGGATAGGTGCTATATACGGTATTAAACTCAGAAGAATACATACCGTACCGGTTGATGCTACAGTTTTTCCAAATCCATCCGGGTGTTGTCACCACCACACACGCTAGCCCAGGGGGCACTCCTCTGGCTCTTCCAGCTCAACCTCCTTCCCCCCAGCCTGCCCCCCACCTACAGGCCCTCTCTCCAAACAATTTACCCAGATAGGGGACGTATTAGATATTGTACTGATGTTTTTTTTGGTTCTTCTTTTAATTGCCTCCTGACCTGTGATAGGTAGAGCATGGACATGTCCCCTTAGCTGCAGTAGGAAAGACACTCACCTGGCCAGAGCAAGCTCTTTTTCCTTTTCCGTGGTCGAAAAATCCATAAAATATAGGGTCCCAAGATAGGGGACGTATACGGTATTAAACTGAGAAGAATCGATAGCGTACTGGTTGATGCTACAGTTTTTCCAAATCCATCCGGCTGTTGTCACCACCACACACGCTAGCCCAGGGGGCACTCCTCTGGCTCTTCCAGCTCAACCTCCTTCCCCCCAGCCTGCCCCCCACCTACAGGCCCTCTCTCCAAACAATTTACCCGGATAGGGGACATATTAGATATTGTACTGATGTTTTTTTTGGTTCTTCTTTTAATTGCCTCCTGACCTGTGATAGGCAGAGCATGGACACGTCCCCTTAGCTGCAGTAGGAAAGACACTCCCCTGGCCAGAGCAAGCTCTTTTTCATTTTCCGTGGTCGAAAAATCCATGAAATATATGGTCCCAAGATAGGGGACGTATACGATTTTAAACTGAGAAGAATCGATACCACACATGCCCCACTAGGAGAATTTGGGGTAATGGTGGGATTAGGCAGCCTCAGAGGCATCCATGCATGCTGCCCCTGCTGTTTCCTGTCCATTTCCGTGGTGTTTCCATCATTTTCTGAGGTTTCCAGGTTTTCACCCAGCCTTCCCTAGGCAGAGCCTTGGTCCCCTGCAAAAATGCTCGAGTCTCCCATTGACTTCAATGGGGTTCGTTATTCGAAACGAGCACCCGAGCATCGGGAAAAGTTTGCCTCGAATAACGAGCACCCGAGCATTTTAGTGCTCGCTCATCTCTAGTTGTCACACATTACACTTTTCAGTGCAGTCTTTGAAACTCATATATAATATGTTCCATTGGTGTTAATTACTATTTATATACATAAAAGCTATTTCACATATTTGCTTTTTTTTTTACATTGTGTCTGGTCCATGAAACAGAGGAACAATTTAAAGGACACTGGAGTCAAAATAAATGACAGTAAAAAGAGACATGTTCTATGTAACCATTATAATGTGGAGACATTTTATGAGACATATAATAATAATAATAATAATAATAATAATAATACCTAACAGATATTCTTCTTATACATGAGCTCCAGTATTTTTAAACAGAAGAAAATAATTTCTATTATACTATTAAAATACTGCTTCCTATGCACAAGAATCTAACTACTATTATACTGTTCCATATGTACAAGAATTTAACTACTATAATACTGCCTCTTATGTACAAGAAAATAACTACTATAATACTGCCTCTATGTACAAGAATTTAACTACTATAATACTGCTCCTATGTACAAGAATATAACTACTATAATACTGCCTCTATGTACAACAATATAACTAGTATAAAACTGGACCCTATGCACATGAATATAATTGCTATAATACTGCCTCCTACGTGCAACATTATAACTACTATAAAACTGCTCCCTATGTACAAGAATATAACTGCTATTATACTGCATCCCTATGTACTAGAATATAAATACTATAATACTGCCTCTATGTACATGAATATAACTACTATAAAAACTGGACCCTATGCACATGAATATAATTGCTATAATACTGCCTCCTATGTACAAGAATATAACTACTATAATACTGATCCCTATGTACAAGAATATAACTACTATAATACTGATCCCTATGTACAAGAATATAACTACTATCATACTGCTCCTATGTACAAGAATATAACTAGTATAATACTGCCTCCTATGTACAAGAATATAACTACTATAATACTGCTCTCTATGTACAAGAATATAACTACTATAATACTACCTCCTATGTACAAGAAAATAACTACTATAATACTGCTCCCTATGTATAAGAATATAGGTATTATGTTCAGGGTCGTCACTAGGGCTTTCTATCCGGGGACCCGAATCAAACTAACACTGCCCCGAACATCGGGATACTAGTTGTGACTGCACTGCACTACAACGCCGATATTACATCCATTAAGGTCGGCTACTCGGCTTACTCCTTTATTCACTTACTTCACCACACTGTATGGGTGCCGGTGCCAGCAGCGCAATACTGCTGAGCACAGCAGCGTCCACTCCTTTAATGAGGTGAAGTGAGACGGCTGCCTCAGGCTAGGATGACCAGACGTCCTCTTTTCCCCGGACATGTCCTACTTTTGGGCATTAAAAAAATGTCCGGGGGGAATTTGAAAATCGTCCGGGATTTTGTTGGACTGCCTCAAACTGTTTCAGTCAAACATAATTTATGTTTGACTCAAACAGTTTGAGGCAGTCCAACAAAGTCATTTTAACTTTTAAAATGGCCTTTAGGGTTAAAAATAATAAAAACAAACTCACCTTTTCCACTTGTTCGCGGCGCAGCCGGTCTGGTGTCTTCTTTCTTCTTTCCCGGCCTTGCAGGACCTGCAAAAGGACCTTTGGTGACGTCACCGCAGTCACCACGTGGTGAGCGCGCTCACCGCGCGGCGTGACGTCACCAAAGGTCCCTTTGCAGGTCCTGCAAGGTGAAAGAAGAAGGAAGACACCGGACCGGCTGCGCCGCGAACAAGTGGAAAAGGTGAGTTTTTAAAATTATTTTTAACCTCTAAGGGCCATTTTAACATTAATAACATTTTATAACGGAAAATAATAAAGGGAAGTTCGGGTCTCCATTCCCTGGGGTATAGTGTAATGGCACACCTTTTTTTTTTTTTTTTTTTTGGGGGGGGTTCGGATACCCCCCCCCCAAAAAAAAAACAAAACAAAAAAAAAAACCTCAGGCGGCGCCATCTAGTGGAAAGCAGGGGGCGACAGACTAAAACAGTAGAATGACAGCGCAGCACTGTGTGTGCTGGTGGAAGAGCTGCCTCAGGGCACACAGGCAATGGTGAAGCACTATATGCCTGTCTAGTAGCAAGGGGGTGCAGATGGGGTATGTGTCCTGAGGGGTTGCTAGGGCGGGTTACAGTCCTCCCTCTGCATGGACTCCAGACTGGCAAGCCAGATCAGGGCACAGATGGTGATCTGGATAGACTGTGGTCCTGCACACAGCAGCCTAGAAGAAGGCTTCTCCTCCCAGCCTGCGCCCAGTCAGAGGAGCCCACACTGCTGTAAGACTTACTAGTTATTCCTTGGCTAGCTTTGGTGCTTGTTAACCCTTACCCTCTTATCCGCCAGCTGGTGTTTGTGCAGCCAGACATTCCCAGGGCTGGTGTAAAATGGTGCAGCTGTGTAGTCAGGGCCGAGGTCGGAGAGGGAGGGTTGTCAGGCTATGCAGTGCTTACACCTAGACAAGTTATGGTGCTCAGTCCTGCCTTGTGCCCTCTCCTGTAGCTGCAGAACGGCCCTTACACTGCATGATGGAGCCCCAAGAATCCTGCTTAAAAGTAAGTGCATATGTGTAGTATGTAATGGTGTGTGTGATGTGTAGTATGTAATGGTGTGTGTGATGTGTAGTATGTAATAGTGTGTGTGATGTGTAGTATGTTCCTGTATGTAATACAGGATGTATTAAATGTACTTTATTTTGTACAGTGTATGGTGGCATCAATGCCTGTATATACTATACAGCACTTATTAAGATTGACCCTAGTGTAGATTAAGAAAGGGGACTGACAGAAGCAGCAGAGAGCTGTACTCTGTCAGTCCTATAGATCATCCACCACAACCATTACTGTATTTGCCTTACATGCCTCAATCAGCATATATTGGGGTATCTATGAATTGATAAGCAATGTCTGATTTTATCTTAAAAAAAAACAAAAAACAAAAAAAACTGCCAAGGAATAATACATTAATTATATTATTATGTACCAATTAGATTATAGCGCTTTAAGGTACTGGGCAAGAGGGGGGCCCACACTTCTCCAACAGCTTGGGGACCATGGTGCCCTTAATCTTCCCCTGGTGACGGCACACAGAGTACTTTACTCTATGCACTGTCACACGGTACATCACTCCACCAAGAGGAAAGGCCGCCGCTGTCCTAAAACAACTGATCACCACTGCCAAGTTAGGCCCCTTGCAGATGAGTGTGTGTCACGCACCGAGTTCGCATCGCAGCCCCTGGCCTGACCTCCCAGCACTGCCGGGGTCACATAGCATTATATTGATTTATGATGCTATGTAACGCTTATAATTCTGGAATGTATTAGATGACACTGACAAAATGCTGTCAGTATTATCCAATACATTCCAGAACTGTAAGGGGAGTTCAGGCCAGGGGCTGTGATGCAGACTCTCTGCGTGAAACACGCACGTCTGCAAGGGGTTTTAAAAGTATAAAAGGACTGAATACTGCTAAGCAGAGCTGTCAGTGAATGCCTGTACTTAGACGCCCACCCTCCCTACTGCTGAATCGTCTTCACTGTTGCTCGCTTCACTGTACTGCTCCTTCTACTAGCAGCCAGGCAGTGCCTGATCATCTCTCTCTTTCTGCCATTATGCCTTCCCCTAGTGACGTCACTGTCACGTGACATGACAATCTTACTGACCTGCCAGTAGTGGCCGGACTTCAATACTGCCAAAGAGTCCGAGCCCCAGGGTACATGAAGTTGTGGCCAGACAACAAGGTAGCATGGACGTTATGAATAAAATGCAATCATGAACAAAAATTGCCTCCGAAGGTGTATATAGCCTTTAATGGTAGGGCTGGGGGAAGGGGTCAGATTGAGAATTTGGCACAGGGGGGTACAATTTTAATTTTTTTCCTCAGGCAGCAGAAAGGCTTGGTGCACCCCTGGTGATGACTGCCATGTGTCTTCTAATCTCATTGGCTGGCCTGGCTCCTCATCACTCCTCTTATCAGTACTGGCATGTACAGGAAGTCAGGCTTAGGCTCGGCTCAGCTATAGCCTGACTTCTCAGTGCAGTTTAGCTGTGTGTGCAGCCTGGCTTTAGGGACCCACAAGAACAGCAGCAGTAGTGGCAGTGCAGCAGGAATATAGAGGTGTGTTGGCATCAGACTCAGTAACACAGCAGGCTCCTTGACAAGCATCCAAGGCAACTTCTTTCTGTCTGTTCGTTTCCTGACACACTCATCCCTTGAACACTGCCTCTTTATGACTTTTGGAAGTGCTATTTTCACAGCAACGTTTTTGCTGGATCTGTCATGATAATACAATCATCTGCATCCGTTATGAATGGATCCAGTTGTATTATCTTTAAAATAGCCATAATGGATCTGTCATGAACAACATTGAAAGTCAATGGGGGAAGGATTCCCCATTGACTTTCAATATTGTTCATAGGAGCAGTATTATAGTAGTTTTATTCTTGTACATAGGACTGTGTTTTATTCTTGTACATGGGACTGTATGTTGGATTTGGCTGGGGAGGGGGTGATGTTATTTACATGGGACTGTATGTTGCAGGCGGCTGTTGGAGGGGCTGATGTTATTTTCATGGGACTCCATATTGAAGGAGGCTGTCAGAGGGAGTGATGTTATTTACATGGGACTGTATATTGAGGGGGTGATGTTGTTTACATGGGATTCATTGCATGTTGGAGGTGGCTGGGTAGTGGGTGATATTATTTACATGGGACTGTATGTTAAAGGTGGCTGGGGAGCGGGTGATGTTATTTATATGGGACTGTATTTGGAGGGGCTGTAGATAGAGAGGGATGTTATTTACATGGGACTGTATTTGGAGGGGCTGTAGATAGAGAGGAATTTTATTTACATGGGATTGTTTATTGAAGAGGGCTGGAGAGATGGTGTGATGTTATTTGCATGGGACTCTACGGCGGAAGGAGGGAAATAGTGTTATTTACATGGGACTGTTTGGTGGAGGGGCTGATGAATTATAATTTGTGAGGGCACTAAAGGGAGAATTATAACTACAGGGGGCATTGCAGGGGAGAGCAGTGCTGTAACAATACTGGGGGCACTGTAGGGGCATTTTAAATCCAGGGGACATTATAAGCGTTCTTATTACTACTGGGGGTTCTATAGGATGGACTTAGATCCACCTTATTTCTACACTATGGGGGCCTTATTACTACTGAGGGGTCTGTAGAGAGCTTTATTATCACTGGGGGAACAATAGGGTGGCTTATTTTTACTGGGGGCTCTGTGAGGGTATTATTAATACTGGAGGGCTCTTCTACTAATGGAGGCACTGTTGGAGGCAGTATTTCTAATGAGGGCACTCTAGAAGGGGATTACTATTAGTGGGACTTTGAGGAGCACTATTACTATGGGGAGGGGGGTATTGTATGACAGGAATATATCTTCAGGATAGTATTTGGGGGTACTGGGTAGCACAGCGAGCAGCAAGATAACACTGTGGGGACTCCAGGTTGGGGGATGATGATAGAAATGTGAGGAAGCTAAGATGTCTGTGTGTCACACTCTGCAGAGAAGAGGAGGCTGAAAGAGGTTGTCTGGACTGAATGGAGAAGATGAGGACAGAGAAGATCTACATCGGAGGAGACATCACCTGGAGGCCTTGGATGTCAGAAGTATGTGCTGATGTGTAGCAAATACAGTACATGGCAGTGTGCGGGGGGGGGGGGGGGGGGTCGACTTAGAGAACTGGGCCATATTCATTGGGGCTTGGGCCCCGGATCTTTTGAAACCCTAGCAACGCCCCTGATTATATTACTGCCTCCTATGTACAAGAATATAATGACAATAATGCCCTACGACAAGAATAAAAGTACTATACTACTGCCCCTATGTACAAAAATATAACTAGTATAATAGTGCCTCTATGTAGAAGCATACTGCCTGATAAGTAAACAGCAGCTCACCCACAAAGATGAAAGCGTTTGAAAATGCAGAGCTCACCAGTTCATGCATGAAGAGAAGATCCAGAGACTTTCTTAAAACTCTGGAGCAGTGCCTTTTCTACTGTGTCCTGTACTGTTTCATGTCAGCTTTTATATCTCTTCAATAAACTTTGGAATTGTTTCCAGAAAGACACTGGATCTTCTCTTCATAATATAATATTGTCCCTTTATTACAAAAATATAACTATTTTAATACTGCCCCCTATGTACAAGAATAGAACTATTATAATATTGCATCCTATGTAACGTACAAAAATATAACTACTGTAAAACTGCTTATATGTACAAGAATATAACCAATATAATACTGCTCTTATGTACAAGCATCTAACTACTGTAAAACTGCCTGTTGTGTACAAGAGTACTATAATGCTGCCTGGTACTGTATATACAAGATTATAACTACTCTAATACTTCCATCTTTGTACAAGAACATAACTACTATAATACTGTTTCCTATGTTCAAGAATATAACTGCTATAATATTGCCCCCTATGTATAAGAATATAAGTACTATAATACTGCCCCCTATGTACAAGAATATAACTGCTATAATACTGTTCCTTATGTACAAGAATATAACTACTATAATACTGTTCCTTATGTACAAGAATATAACTACTATAATACTGCTCCCTATGTACAAGAATATAACTACTATAATACTGTTCCTTATGTACAAGAATATAACTACTATAATACTGTTCCTTATGTACAAGAATATAACTACTATAATACTGCTCCCTATGTACAAGAATATAACTACTATAATACTGCTTCCTATATACTGTAAACGAATATAACTACTATAATACTGCTTCCTATATACTGTATAAGAATATTACTACTATAATACTGCCTGCTGTGTACAAGACTGTAACTACTATAATACTGCCTCTATGAGTAATTATACATATAGAAGCAGTATGTAGTTTTTTAAGGATAGCAGCACTTTTTACACATAGGGTAGTGATATTTGATAAATACAAACCCTTGGCACCATTTCATGTGATGATATAGATGACTTTGGTTAGGAACCTCATATGTAGTTAGACAGAATAGTCTTCTTATGGCCTCATAATCCTGAGGCCTGAGCTCTGTAACGTATACCGCCCTGACAGATCATTATTCTAATATATCTCTGTGTTCTTCAATGAGAAAGTAACGTCTGAAGGAGTTGTTTCTAATCAAAGAGAACTCAGCAAGGTCACTTGTGAGGGAGAATGAAAGTATGTCCCACGTCAAGCTTGCATTCTCTCATATTAAGAACCAATAAAGTCTGGTGTGGGGGATTCTACTTTGCTCCAGTAGCTAATAGGAGTCATAATTTTGCTAAGGGTGAAATATACATCTGCAGGAGTGGGACCGTCACCTTTACATTGGCGCTCTGCAAGGAGAACGCTTTTGTACATTTTTGGCAATAGATCTCTTTGAAGGAACCCAATTTACTTCTGTATAATTGTTACTTTGCTTACATAGGAGTAAATGACATGACAATGAATCAGGACCATGGGGAAGATGTGACCTAGAAGTAGCAGTGAGGACCCTTCCCCTTAAGAAATAAACAGTAACTACTTTGCTCCTTTAGATAAACAATGTCACAGCTCTTAAATCTTACCAACCCAGTGACCTTGCTCAGAACATGGCCAGAGTCTTGTCGCTGGGATATCATACATAATAAAAATGGGGGAAATTTACTAATCTAAATGCGGCAGAAATTTGGCCCAATTTGTGGCAAAATGTATTGTCTGAGATTTATTATGTGTTTTAGAAACTTTTTATGCCTAACTAGACATAATTACCCCCAGGGGCTTATATGAGGGATGGAAGGGGTGGCAGCTTAAAGAAGAACTATCATTTCTGCTGGCATGTATGTTATAGTACTACTTGCATTACCCATGCAATAATATATATATTTTAAATTCCTCTATTATTCCTACTAGAATTGGGGTGTGTCCCTTGTACAATCTGACACTATCCAATCAGCGCTGCCAGTGTCACACTTCAAATAGATGGACCTTTTTTGTAGACTGCTGGCAGTTCATTCATAAACATCTAGTAGAAATAATAGAGGAAGGACAATACAGAGTCATAAGAATAGATGCTCCAGAATTGTAATTACATGAGGAATGCAAATAGTTACTAAAATAGACATGTCCGGGGAGATCACAGAACTTCTTTAAATAAAAAATAAAAATGAAGCCTCTTTTATGATGTTGGTTTCCACCACCACCAATTCTTATGTCAGCGCTGGAGAGTACCAAACTTGGTTTCTTCCCAGTAGCATACCTACCATAGTTGGCTATAAGACCCATATGGATGGGGTCCAGCACTTAGCTGTTCCCTTTTTTGCCATAACACTCATATTGTGGTTACCTACAGACACCAGTAGGGGGAGCTGACAAGCTTTCTAAATTTAGGTCAATGGGAAAGAGGGACTGTCCTTAAAGGGCTTCTGCAGTTGTTTAAAACTGATGATCTATCCTCTGGATAGATCATCAGCATCTGATTGGCGGGGGTCCGGTACCCCTGCTGATCAGCTATTTGAGAAGGCAGCGGCGCTCCACTGGCCTATCACTATCACTGACCTGGGCGCGGCTAAGCTCCATTCATGTCAACAGAGCTTAGCCCCGCCCAGGCCAGTGATACTAGTCGTGACGTCACTGGGCCTGAGTTAAAAACAGAGAAGGCCGCTGCCTTCTCAAACAGCTGATCGGCCGGGGTCCCGAGTGTCGGACCCCCGCCGATCAGATGCTGATGATCTATCCAGAGGATAGATCATCAGTTTTAAACAACTGCAGAACCCCTTTAATGTTACGGACGAAGCCGCTTCAGGCTTATATAAAAGGGGTCCTGAGAATGGGAGCCCAGTGTATGATATCCGATGTCCTTAAAAGGCATATGGACAGGGGGTAAACTAGCTATCAAAAGAGCTAGTTTACAATGCATATTTCAGCAGGGTCAACTCTATTAAACTAGAGTTGGTCCTGCTGATTAAAATGAGAAAAATGACTTTTATTCTTTATGCAGATGAGGGCTTCAGTGCACAAAAGTGCGGGGCCTAGCCACTCTGCTCCTCGGCTTTTCAGTGCTCGCCACGCCAGTCTGTGCACTGAAGCCCTCAATGACATAAAGAACAGAGTCTTCTTGGGAACACTACAACTAATCTTCACATGACAGATATCATTTTAATCAGCAGGATCATCCCTACCAGACACTACGCCTAGTTTAATAGAGTTGCTTCTGAAATGGATTCTCCATTTCTCGACTCATGACTTCATCGCCTCGCTTTCCTTGCCAGGACGGTACAGTTACACGGCCGCGGTCATACGCGCCGTTAAGGCACTTGGTGAGTCGTCAGTTTGTTAAATCATTCTGACTTACTTTGGGAATAATTAACTTGTAGTGTTCGAAGTAAGGATATTCTTCATGCTGGGTCACATGACCGAAGTAACTATTAAAACTTCAAGTACTATTATTTAAAATGTATTTTCTCATTAAAAAAGATCCTTAGTGGTTACATAAATGACCGTAATGTGAATAATTTATGATGCATTATGCACTGTAAAAACTCTGGAGCAGCAAAGACATAGTTAAGATAGGACAGGCAGAAATATTTCTTGTAACTGTATAATACATTTGACATTTTTATTTTATATCAAATCTGCAGCATTTTGGACATTAAATCATGTGTTGACCAGACACAATCTCAGAAAACAGCATCTTTAGTAGTGAGAAAGTAGAAGAATTTGGTATAGAGGCTAGGATTAACATTAATGGTCATATGCCCAGTGGTCTAGGGTGGTTAAGGGGTTAATATCTAATATTTCCAGTGGTCTAGGTTTGTGAAGGGATTACAGTAATGTCCTTGGTGAGCTTGGGTAATTTTAGGTTATTAATAACTAATATCCCTGGAGGTCAGGCATTATCTGCAGAGGTCCAGAGGCAGTAAAGGGTTAATGTGTATTTCTAATTGTGTTTTGTCTAAATTGGTCTAAGATTCTGTGCGGATTGATTTATAATTTATGTTTATAGGGCTCCGGGCTCTGGTTTTTATTTTACAGAGCTATAAAGTCTCCTGCTTCTATTCTCACAGCTAGAGAGTTTGGATGATAACAATTTGGAGGATTTAGATAGCACCGATTGCATTGCATGCCACTCAGTAACAAACCTGTATGCAATGAGCTTCCTCTAGTGGTGGGTGCAAGTAGACGGAATTCTATCATTTAACTATCAGGCTTTTATGGCAGGGCTATATTTACCGCTAGGCACTGACGGTCCAATGCCTAGGGGGCCACCTTGTGGGGGTGAGGTGGTGCAGCACTAGCCATCTGTAATTCAATTTTTTTTTTTTCAAATATCTTCCTTGCCTTCTGCTGGAGTTACTAATAGGGTTGCCATCTTTCCAGCATTGGGGATGAGTTGGACCCACAGACTGGGGACCCACAGCCTGTAGCATGAGAGAATGAGACAGAGGGAGAGAGACAAAGAATGCCCCTCCATCTGCAGCATGATGTGAGTGCTGATTGGTGGAGTGGCATTCAGCAGAGGCATCTGTCTGCTCCATTACTCAGTGCAGCCACCCTATACACGTACACAGCTGCTCCACTGAGGAAGCAGCAAAGAGCTGTGTTAGTACTTTGAGAGGTTTTTTTTTTCTTACCTTTCTCCTCACCAGGGGAGGAGGTTATTGCTAGAAGCACAGTTGAGAGTGCTTGGGTTGGCTACACATGCAACAGTGGACAGGGCACTGGATGTGGTACTGGATATACTCCTCAGCGCTCCTCAGGCCGCTATGATGTCTCCGTATCACTAATTTTTGTTACAGCTACAGGTCATGAGATTTAAAGGGGTTGTTTCACTTCAGCAAGAAACATTTATCATGTAGAAAAAGTTAATACAAGCCACTTACTTATTTATTCTAATGTATTGTGATTGTCCATATTGCCTCCTTTGCTGGCTGGATTAATTTTTCCATCACATTATACACTGCTTTTTTCCAAGGTTACGACCACCCTTCAGTCCTGTGGTGTTCGTGCTTTCATACTTTAGAAGAAAATGTCGGCCTCTCTGGTGACCGGGACCATGGGAGAGCACATATTGTAGGCTGGTGATTTTTTTTTTATAGTGTTCAAACACGGCCACCGCTACTGGATTTTAGGGTGGTCATAACCATGGAAACGAGCAGTGTATAATGTGATGGAAAAATGAATCCAGCCAGCAAAGGACACAATATGGACAATCACAATACATTAGTAAGTGCCTTGGATTAACTCTCTCTACATAAATTCTATTTGCTGAAGTGACACAACCCCTTTAACTCTTACACTGCTTACCTACAGCTAATGAAACAGTGATCTCCTATGAAAGACAGTGTAAAGTTTAAAACCTCTGATTTTTTGCTGTATTTAAAGGGAAAGTGTCACTGAAATTTTTTTTCCAGCCAGTTAAAACTATTTAGTGACATCCATCTTATATCTGTTTTTCTGAATACAGATTTTTTTTTTTTCAATTCTGTTTCCTAAACATGATTATGGACAGGAGGGGGCCTCAGTGACTTCTATGGGAGAGTTTTCTAGACATGTTCTGTGACCTGTGCAGAGGTCAGGAAGGAGTATCTATCTATCTATCTATCTATCTATCTATCTATCTATCTATCTATCTATCTATCTATCTATCTATCTATCTTCTATCATTCTAATCATGCTTGTAATGATAAGCAGATAACTGTAATAAACACATCTGTGCAAACCATGAAGTGGTGCCTATTATTAGGCTTAGTGAAAGTGTGAAAACGGCAGGAGTTTGTTTTTTTTTCTTTTTTTTTTTTTTTACTACAGAGACTGATATGAAAAATTAAAAATAACCACCCAAATTATTTAAAAATATATTTGAAATAAAAACATGATTAAAAAAAACAGGGCATTTTTTTTTGATGACACATTCTCTTTAGGGCTTATTCACACATCAGTTATTCGATCAGTTATTTCCATCAGTTATTGTGAGCCAAACCAGGTGCGGATCAAAAACACAGAACAGGTGCAGATCTTTTCATTACACCTGATCTCTGTGTAGGCTTCACTCCTGGTTTTGGCTGACAATAACTGATGGAAATAACTGATCAAATAACTGATGTGTGAACAAGCCCTTAGTAAAAGTTAGGGGTTGTTCACAGATCAGTTATTTGATCAGTTATTTCGATCAATTATTGTCAGCCAAAACCAGGAGTGGACACTAAACAGAGGTCAGGTATAATGAAAAGATCTGCACCTGATTGGTGTTTTTGACCCGCACCTGGTTTTGGCTCACAATAACTGATATCAATAACTGATCAAATAACTGATATGTGAACAAACCCTAAGGCCCCTTTCACGCGAGCGATCCGGACTCAGTCCGGATGCGCTCAGGGAGCGTTGAGGAAAACTCGCACCAATCCGCACGCAATCGCAGTCAGTTTTGACTGCGATTGCGTACGCTTGTTCAGTTTTTTCCGCGCGGGTGCGATGCGTATGGATGCATTTCGCACGCGCGTGAGAAAAAACTGAATGTTTACAAACCACATCTCTAAGCAACCATGCATTAAAAATGCATTGCACCCGCACTTGTGTGCGGATGCAATGCGATTTTCACGCAGCCCCATTCTTCAATGGGGCCAGGGCTGCGTGCAAAACGCAGAATATAGAACATGCTGCGATTTGCATGCAACGGCGAACTCAGGTGTGAAAAAATTTGCCCATGTGAAAAGCCCCATTGAAATGAATGGGTCAGGATTCAGTGCGGGTACAATGCGTTCGCATCATGCATTGCACCCGCACGGAAAACTCGCCCGTGTGAAAGGGGCCTAAGTGAAAATTAGGCATCAGAGCCATCAGATGAGGGGAAAGGTGAATCCAGTAGATGACCCATATGTAAATTACTAGCTAGCACAGAGGATTTCTTTGCCTGTTACACAGCAGACATTCTTTAATCCACACACTGACATGAAAAAAGCAAAGTTCCTCAGTATAACAAAAAAAAACAAAAAAACTACAGTGGCCACAGAATAAAGGTGGCTATCCACCTAGCAGCGTGCTCAGATAAGTGATGCTAAACTCATTTGTGTTTTGGCCTGTGAATATGGGCGCATTTTTATTGGACGACTCACAGATGATGTTTGTGTCCTATCAATTTTTCTTCTCGACTCTCTCACTTGAGTGAATTAATTTTGAGGGAAATTCAGAACTAAATGGCAGATGACAGGAGTTTTCCAATCAGGATATGTTTAGACTTGATGTTTTTGAGTAGACAGTCAACATTTTATTTTAAAAGGCGTTTAAAACTACACTCAGATTTACCAGGTTTGCTGCAGTTTTGTGAGGTAGTTATTTGCCATGCATTTAACACAAAGATGTTTCACTTGAGCAAACCGCATGGCCAATAACCACATCACAAAACCAGAGCAATCACTGTAAAACCAAGTGCATTTTCATCAGCATTTTTTACCACATAGTCAAAATCATTTTATGACCAAACTAATAGGGAGCGTGAGCACTATGTGTGTAAAGGGCAGCATAAACTCTAACTACAGCCCTGTTTCTTGGTACTGGGAAACGACTACTAAATTGGACCTTGTATTAGTGACAATAATAAAGAATAGAATCATCTTTAAAGTCTATGTACACCTTCAGGGGCATTTTTTTAAATATATGATTGCATTTTACTTATTTTGGGCTCAAAATCATTTTTGCAATTGGTCTTTATTAAAAATATTCTGCCGTTCTGTCACAAAGGGTTAACTATGTAGCCGTCTGAATCCTACTTTCACTTTGTGCCTAATAACCCTTATCTCTAAATTATTAAAAGGTCATAAACACCTACTTAAGCAACAATATTATCAGTAAGAAAAGAATCAAGCTATAATGAGTTATCACAGATGAGGGGTCATCAGCTAAGCTGCCTGATGGTACAGAATGAAAACAGGCAGCTTCCTACTAGAGAATCTCAATGTTGTACAAAGGAAATGGCTCAAAATGTTTAATAAAGACCAATTAAAAAAATGACTAGCTCAGAATTAGTACAATGCAATAATTTAAAAAAAGAATTGCCCCCAAAGGTGTACATAGCCTTTAAATCATGTTTCTCGTGTGTTTCAGTTGTAACATTAAGCCACTATGCATGTTTCTTACCAAGACTTACTTTCACACATCTTTCTGGAAATGAAGTGAACCCACTGGGGTGCAATAGGTTTGACTTAGGGCTAAACACATGAGCAGATTTGCCCTGCAAGCAATCCTCTGCTCACAAACCCTGGAAGTAGTGTTGAACAGTAGACTAGAATAGCATAGATGGCACTGGGACATACTAAAGAATAAGCAGCTAGACGATGTGGTCAGATGGAGAACGGTGAGAGCAGGCAGGGTCCTGGCCCAGTGGTAGTCAAGCAGTCAGTCTGGAAAGGCAGCAGACAGATGTAGCCAGGGGACAAGCCAAGTCAAAACCAAGAAGATGGAATAGATGTACACCTACAGCAGCTATAGGTGGAAAATGAATCTAATTGCTTGGACACAGGAAGGCGAGGGAAGGGTCTTTAAGATGATATCAGTTTGGGAACCAGTGTATTGGTGCGCTAATAGTTTAAAGTGTTTTTCCAGTAATAATGACCTTTTAGCAAATGCCCACAGCCTGCCTACTGATTCATACTTACCTGCTCCCTACCACTATGGTCTTCTGTGCTGCTGTGTCCATCTTCCAGCCAATGACTGGCTTCAACAGTGATGTGGCCACAAGCAGTATGTCACCGCTGAAGCCAGTCATTGGCTGGAGTGGTGCATGTGACCATGGCCATGCGACGCTGGACGTAAACAGTGCGGGGACTGGAAGTTGGAAATAGCGGAGGCAATGCAGAGGACCAGAGTGATGGGGAGTTTCAGTAGGCAGGCTGCAAGCACTTGCTAAAAAAATGTAATTACTGGAAAACTCCTTTAAGAGTAGTGAGTCAGTATGTGTTCATGTGGAAGACATCATGGGATCCTGGAGGGTCATAATGGGGAAGAGAAAGACAAGCCTAGAGTCCCTGAGCATGAGGGAAGCCTGGGATACTGGCCATGGAGGCAGCTCAGCAGGGGTCAGAAGGGAAGAGCAAGACAAAAGCCCCAAAGTGAGAGGTGCATGACACTTACCTTTTTTTTTCAAGCATTTATGACAAAGGCTTCTGAATTTTGCTTCATGTGGTTCTCATGGTATGGTACTCACTATAATAGTAGGACATCTTGTGTCGCTGACTAACCAGGGAGTCTAAGAAACAGCAACGTTCTTGACCCTTAACCATTTCCTAGTGGTATTGTCACGCTCTGGTGTGGAGGGTATAGCCACACCAAGCATAAGAGGAAAGGGAAAAGACCAAACAAGGGAAATGGTCACCTCCTGCAGGAATCCTTGTAACTAGGCCCTGACTGACTACCAGTATGAACAGGCCTTCGTGGTAGGAGAGTTCATACACAGGAACCTAATAACAAACTGACCCTGTACAACCCTGCAGCTAGTGACAGGAGAAAGAGTAAACCCGTTCCTCCAAAAGGACGGCCGAACAGGAAACTCCAGAAGGCAAAACCACAACAGGGAAAAGTAGGATAAACACAATAGGGAAAATGACACTTATCTTAATGCAGATATTGCAGCAACCGGATCTCAACTGAAAACAACACCCCACACAACAATGTCAGCAGAAAGTATAAATCGCAAGGAATACTGGGAAAGGAAGGGATAAATAGGGGAAAAATAATTACCACACCCGCAACAGCTGAGGGGAAGGGGTGTGGTAAACAGCAACCAAACCAAGAGGAAAACATGTCAAATTATGTCACTTTTGAAAGCCAAGCCGAACGCCTGCAACCTGAGGCAAGTACGTTAGTGACATTACCCCCCCTTTTACGGGTGACCTCCGGGCACCCAGGACCAACTTTATCAGGATGAGACCTGTGAAAAGCTTTCATCAAACGACTGGCATTCACGTCAGATGCTGGTACCCATGACCTCTCCTCAGGTCCATAACCCTTCCAATGAACAAGATACTGAAGAGTCCAACGGAGAACTCGAGAATCAATGATCTTGACAATCTGGAATTCCAAATTACCATCCACCAAAACAGGCGCGGGTGGCAAGGGAGATGGCTCCAGAGGTTCAACATATCTCTTCAACAAAGATCTGTGAAACACATTATTGATTTTCAGAGCATGAGGAAGTTAAAGACGAAATGCTACAGGATTAATAATGGCTGTGATCTTATATGGGCTAATAAATCTTGGACCCAACTTCCAAGAAGGAACTTTTAACTTAATGTTCCTAGTAGACAGCCACACAGAATCAGCCACACTTAGGTCCGTACCATTCATACGTCTCCTGTCAGCAACACGTTTGTACTTGTTACCCATATTTATCAAGTTATTTTGAATTTTCTGCCATATAGATAACAATGATGATGAAAAACGTTCTTCCATCAGAACCAGAAAATGTGCCAAACTGCGGGTGAAAGCCACATGCACCAAAAAATGGTGACTTTCTAGTGGAGTCCTGTCTGCGATTATTTATGGCAAACTCAGCCAGAGACAAAAACGAGGACCACTCCTCCTGGTTCTCAGAGACAAAACATCTCAAGTAAGTCTCCAAACTCTGATTGGTACGTTCAGTCTGTCCATTCGTCTGGGGGTGAAAGGCAGAGGAAAAAGACAGTTGTACCCCAAGCCAAGTACAGAATGCCTTCCAGAATCTGGACACAAACTGAGTCCCACGATCAGAGACCACGTCAGTGGGAATGCCATGAAGTTTCACAATGTTGTCAACAAACACTTGTGCAAGAGTTTTAGCATTGGGGAGTCAGGGTAATGCAATAAAGTGCACCATTTTACTAAAATGATCTACAACCACCAGAATAACTGTCTTACCAGACGAATCAGGCAGATCAGTGATGAAGTCCATGGATAAGTGAGTCCATGATCTGGACGGGATGGGTAATGGAAGTAGGGGTCCAGAAGGTTGAGTATGTGTCACCTTAGCGCGTGCACAGACACTACAGGCCGACACATAGTCCTCAACACACTTGCGCAGCACCGGCCACCAGAATCTACAAGAGATGAGGTCGACAGTGGATTTACTCCCAGGGTGTCCCGCAAGCACCGAAGAATGATGTTCCTCAAACACCTTATGACGCAAATCAGAAGGAACAAACAACTTCCCAGGAGGGCAATACTCCGGCGCATCTCCCTGGGCCTCAAACACCTTAGCCTCAAGATCAGGGTAAAGAGCGGATATCACCACTCCTTCAGACAGTATAGAGCTCGGATCTTCAAAATCACCACCTCTGGGAAAACTACATGACAAGGCATCCGCCTTCACATTCCTAACCCCAGGACGATATGTGACAATGAAATTGAATCTGGTTAAGAACAAAGACCATCTGGCCTGCCTCGGATTAAGTCGTTTAGCCTCCAGATTTTTGTGATCAGTGAATACCGTGATTGGGTGAATCGCCCCTTCCAACCAATAATGCCATTCCTCAAAAGCCAACTTAATGGCCAGTAACTCTCTGTTACCCACATCATAATTTCTCTCCGCAGCAGAGAGGTTTTTTTCGAAAAAAAAGCACATGGGCGCCATTTACCAGGTGACAGGCCCTGTGATAAAACTGCTCCTACTCCCACCTCAGATGCGTCGACCTCCACAATGAAAGGTTGTGATGCATCTGGTTGCACCAATATAGGGGCAGAAGAAAAGCACTCCTTCACAGCGGAGAAAGCTTGCAACACTGCATCAGACCACACTGAGACATCCGTCCCTTTCTTAGTCATGTCAGTTAAGGGTTTAACTATTGTCGAATAGTTCTTAATAAATTTTCGGTAATATTTGGTGAACCCCAAAAATCGCATAAGAGCCTTCAGATTTTCAGGTCGGTCCCAGTCCAGAACAGCACGGACTTTCTCTGGATCCATACGAAAACCTGAAGATGAAAGCAGGTATCCTAAGAATTGATCCTCATGTACAGAAAAAACACATTTCTCTAATTTTGCATACAACTTGTTATCTAAGATTTGCAACACCGGCCTCACGTGATCCTGATGTCTCACAATATCTGGAGAATAGATTAGTATTAGAGATGAGCGAGCACTAAAATGCTCGGGTGCTCGTTTTGAATAACGAACCCCATTGAAGTCAATGGGAGACTCGAGCATTTTTGCAGGGGACCGAGACTCTGCCTAGGGAAGGCTGGGTGAAAACCTGGAAACCTCAGAAAATGATGGAAACACCACGGAAATGGACAGGAAACAGCAGGGGCAGCATGCATGGATGCCTCTGAGGCTGCCTAATCCCACCATTACCCCAAATTCTCAGGCAACAGCCTGGTGGTTACCCTCATGGCAATTGTGCTCACCCAGACCAAGAAAGGCGAGGCAAATACCCATCACATGTTAGGGAAACACCCAACTAGGTGCAACGAAGGTCCATCACCGCCTGCAGGTGACACCACTGCTCATGCTGGCACTGCTGTGCTATCCCCCGCCCCACGATGCAGGCATAAGCCTGACACATCATGGTGACAGCGTAGTGACACCAACAAGTGACCAAGTTAGATTGAGGTAGCAGTCAAATTTCTGTAGGCGAGCCTCCCAAAAATTTGTTTTGGAGTATACGAAGTTGACCCTCCTAAAAAATTGTTTAGGACTGTCTGTAGTTGACCCTTCTGTAAAATATTTTTTTTGTTTTCCCTGTTATTAGTTAATGTACAACCCATGGCTGGCATGGTGGGAATATATAGGTTTTGCGTCACAGACGGTCCACTGCACCGTTACATTTTCTTCATCATTGCCAATTACTTTTTCACCAACTGTTGTCTGGCAATGATAAAGGGGAAGGTGAATCCACTGCGAAAGAAAAGTGTCATCCTCCTACAATTCTACACTTGCTCTCAATTGAAAAGGGGATGTTCTTGCCGTGGCCTTCCTCATAGTGGCCGCTTCTGCGGACGACAGAGGTGGTGTACCTACTGACAGCCTGACCGAACACGATGGCAGATGGGGAGACACTCCCTCATGTAAAATTGTTTAGGAGTGTCTGTAGTTGACCCTTCTGTAAAATATTTTTTTTGTTTTCCCTGTTATTAGTTAATGTACAACCCATGGCTGGCATGGTGGGAATACATAGGTTTTGCGTCACAGACGGTCCACTGCACCGTTACATTTTCTTCATCATTGCCAATTACTTTTTCACCAACTGTTGTCTGGCAATGATAAAGGGGAAGGTGAATCCACTGCGAAAGAAAAGTGTCATTCTCCTACAATTCTACACTTGCTCTCAATTGAAAAGGGGATGTTCTTGCCGTGGCCTTCCTCATAGTGGCCGCTTCTGCGGACAACAGAGGTGGTGTACCTACTGACAGCCTGACCGAACACGATGGCAGACGGGGAGACACTCCCTCATGTAAAATTGTTTAGGAGTGTCTGTAGTTGACCCTTCTGTAAATTTTTTTTTTGTTTTCACTGTTATTAGTTAATGTACAACCCATGGCTGGCATGGTGGGAATATATAGGTTTTGCGTCACAAACGGTCCACTGCACCGTTACATTTTCTTCATCATTGCCAATTACTTTTTCAACAATTGTTGTCTGGCAATGATAAAGGGTAAGGTGAATCCACTGCGGAAGAAAATTGTCATCCTCCTACAATTCTACACTTGCTCTCAATTGAAAAGGGGATGTTCTCGCCATGGCCTTCCTCATAGTGGCTGCTTCTGCGGACGACAGAGGTGGTGTACCTACTGACAGCCTGACCGAACACAATGGCAGACGGGGAGACACTCCCTTATGTAAAATTGTTTTGGAGTGTCTGCGGTTGACCCTCCTGTAAAATATTTTTTTTTGTTTTCCCTGTTATTAGTTAATGTACAACCCATGGCTGGCATGGTGGGAATATGTAGGGAAGCACCCAACTAGGTGCAACAAAGGTCCATCACCCATGCCCATGCTGGCACTGCTCTCCTATCCCCAGCCACACGATGCAGGCATAAGCCTGACACAGCATGGCGGTGACACCAACAAGTGACCAAGTTAGATGAGGTAGCAGGTGAGCCACCCAAAAATTTAGCCTGACGCAGCATGGCGGTGACAACAGAGTGACCGAGTTAGACTGAGGTAGCAGGAGGTGAAGCACGGATGGTAATTCGAAGGTGGAGGAGGAGGGGTTGGAGAAAGTGGCATAGTAATTCTGACAAACCGTGAATGAGGCAGGCCCCGCAATCCTCCAAGTGGGCAGTACATGAGCAGCCCCAGGGTCAGACTCGGTCAGAGTATGTGAAATGTTCAGGGTGGCCGAACGCCGGGCTCGACGGCGGACCCGTTTCGGGTTATCGATTGTCGAAATGTTGGCTTACATCAAGTTTAGTATCTGTTCTTATCAGTTGCTGTGGCTGTTGGTGGTAAAGTGGTGAGCATAGCTGCTTCCCAAGCAGTTGACCCGGGTTCGATTCCCGTCTATCACACTATCACAAGAGGCAATTAAAAAAAATCTGTACAATATCTAATACGTCCCCTACCCGGGTAAATTGTTTGGAGAGAGGGCCTGTAGGTGGGGGGCAGGCTGGGGGGAAGGAGGTTTCGCTGGAAGAGCCAGAGGAGTGCCCCCTTGGATAGCGTGTGTGGTGGTGACAACAGCCGGAAGGAGTTCGAATGACGACGCAGGACCCCAACTTAAAAATTTAGCATCTACCGGTACAGTTGTCAACTATGAGCTTGATCAAGTGTGGTATGTGTTCTATGTATTCTTCTCAGTTTAATACCGTATATGGCACCTATCCGGAAAAATAGTTTGGAGAGAGAGAAAGAGAGGAAAAAGACGTAAATTGTTTGGAGAGAGGGCCTGTAGGTGGACCTCCGGAAAAATTGTTTGGAGAGAGGGCCTGTAGGTGGACCTCCGGAAAAATTGTTTGGAGAGAGGGCCTGTAGGTGGACCTCCGGAAAAATTGTTTAGAGAGAGGGCCTGTAGGTGGACCTCCGTAAAAATTGTTTGGAGAGAGGGCCTGTAGGTGGACCTCCGCAAAAATTATTTAGAGAGAGGGCCTGTAGGTGGACCTCCGGAAAAATTGTTTAGAGAGAGGGCCTGTAGGTGGACCTCCGGAAAAATTGTTTGGAGAGAGGGCCTGTAGGTGGACCTCCGGAAAAATTGTTTGGAGAGAGGGCCTGTAAGTGGACCTCCGGAAAAATTATTTGGAGAGAGGGCCTGTAGGTGGACCTCCAGAAAAATTATTTAGAGAGAGGGCCTGTAGGTGGACCTCCGGAAAAATTGTTTGGAGAGAGGGCCTGTAGGTGGACCTCCAGAAAAATTATTTAGAGAGAGGGCCTGTAGGTGGACCTCCGGAAAAATTGTTTAGAGAGAGGGCCTGTAGGTGGACCTCCGGAAAAATTGTTTGGAGAGAGGGCCTGTAGGTGGACCTCCGGAAAAATTGTTTGGAGAGAGGGCCTGTAAGTGGACCTCCAGAAAAATTATTTGGAGAGAGGGCCTGTAGGTGGACCTCCAGAAAAATTATTTAGAGAGAGGGCCTGTAGGTGGACCTCCGGAAAAATTGTTTGGAGAGAGGGCCTGTAGGTGGACCTCCAGAAAAATTATTTAGAGAGAGGGCCTGTAGGTGGACCTCCGGAAAAATTGTTTGAAGAGAGGGCCTGTAGGGGGCCCTCCTGAAAAATTGTGGTAAAAGAGTGCCAGTTGGACCTCTAAAAAATGGTGTTTTTTTGTCAGCGTTAGGCAAAGACGACAAGGAGGAGGAGGAGGTGTAGGAGGAGTAGAGAAGAGGAATCGGATACATAAGTAATGTAAATCTTTAGCTGCTTTCCCCCGGAGGAGATTTGAATTCCGGTGAAATCCAGGCTTTGTTCATTTTAATAAGCGTCAGCCTGTCAGCGCTGTCAGTTGACAGGCGTGTACGCTTATCGGTGATGACGCCACCAGCTGCACTGAATACCCGCTCTGACAGCACGCTAGCGGCAGGGCAGGCCAGCACCTCCAAGGCGTACAGCGCCAGTTCAGGCCACGTGTCCAGCTTTGAAACCCAGTAGTTGTATGGAGCAGCTACAGACGTTGGTATGGTCAGCTAGGTACTCCCTCACCATCTTTCTGTACAGCTCCCCCCTACTCTGCCTAGACTGGGGACAGGTGACAGTGTCTTGCTGGGGTGACATAAAACTGGCAAAGGCCTTGGAGAGCGTTCCCCTGCCAGTGCTGGACAAGCTGCCTGCTCGCCTCCTCTCCCCCGCTACTTGGCCCACAGAACCATGCCCTCTGCCGCTAGTGGCGTCAGATGGGAAGGATTGTTTCAGCTTGTGCACCAGGGCCTGTTGATATCTATTCACTCTCATACTCTTTTCCTCTGCAGGGATGAGAGTGGAAAGGTTCTGCTTGTACCGTGGGTCCAGGAGAGTGAACACCCAGTAATCGGTGTTTGAAAAAATGCTTCTAACACGAGGGTCACGGGATAGGCGCCAGAGTCCCAACACGCAAGAATTCCCTCTCCTCACTGGCTGACTCTCCATTTCCTCCTCCTCCTCCTCCTCTTCAGCCCATACACGCTCAAGAGTTAAGAAGGACTGAGCACTGGTACCCTCTTCTGTCTCGCAGACATTCTCATCCCCCTCCTCCGATACGCGCTGAGAAACAGACATGAGTGTGCTCTGGCTATAAAGCGACGTATCTTCCTCCACCGTCTCTTGTGACAAGCGCAAAGCATTCGACTTCATGCTGAGCAGTGAGTTTTTCAACAGGCAAAGCAGCGGGATGGTGAGGCTGATAATGGCGGCATCGCCGCTGACCATCTGTGTTGACTCCTCAAAGTTGCTCAACACCTGGCAGATATCAGACATCCACGTCCACTCCTCATTGTAGACTTGAGGAATCTGATTGACCTGACTACCAGTTCTGGTGGAAGTTGACATCTGGCAGTCTACAATCGCTCTGCGCTGCTGGTAAACTCTGGATAACATGTTTAATGTCGAATTCCATCTCGTGGGCACGTCGCACAACAGTCGGTGAGCGGGCAGTTGTAGACGGCGCTGCGCTGCCCTGAGAGTGGCAGCATCTGTGGTCGACTTGCGGAAATGCGCACAGATGCGGCGCACCTTGGTGAGCAAATCAGACAGATTGGGGTATGTCTTGAGGAACTGCTGAACTATGAGATTGAACACGTGGGCCAGGCATGGCACATGTGTCAGTCTGCCGAGATGCAGAGCCGCCACCAGGTTACGCCCGTTGTCACACACAACCATGCCTGGCTTGAGGTTCAGCGGTGCAAGCCACACATCGGTCTGCGCCGTGATGCCATGTAACAGCTCTTGGGCGGTGTGCCTTTTGTCACCTAAGCTCAACAGTTTGAGCACCGCCTGCTGGCGCTTACCCACGGCACTGCTGCTGCGCCTAGAGCTACCGACTGAAGGCGCCGTGCCCACGGATGGTAATTCGGTGGAGGAGGAGGAGGAGGGGTCGGAGGAGGAGGAGGAGGCATAGTACGTCTGAGAGACCGTGACCGAGGTAGGCCCCGCAATCCTTGGTGTGGGCAGTACATGAGCGGCCCCAGGGTCAGTCTCGGTCCCAGCCTCCACCAAGTTAACCCAATGTGCCGTCAGTGAGATATAGTGTCCCTGCCCGGCAGCACTTGTCCACGTGTCCATGGTTAGGTGGACCTTCTCAGAAGCAGCGTTGGTCAGGTCACGGATGATGTTCTGTGACACGTGCTGGTGTAGGGCTGGGGCGGCACATCGGGAAAAATAGTGGCGGCTGGGAACCGAATACCAAGGGGCAGCCACCACCATGAGATTGCGAAAGGCCTCGGTCTCTACCAGCCTATAGGGCAGCATCTCCAGGCTCTGCAGTTTGGAGATGTGGACGTTGAGGGCTTTGGCATGTGGGTGGGTGGAACTGTATTTCCTCTTGCGATCCAGCGTCTGCTGTAAAGACAGCTGAACGCTGCGCTGGGACACATTGGTGGACACTGTGGAGGATCGTGGAGGCGAAGGTGTGGTTTTCCGGCGGGAGGCGCTCGTGCCGGGGTCCTGGGCAGGGGGTTGACTAGCAGAGGCAGCGAGTGACACAGGGGAAGGAGCAGTGGTGTGACCCGCAGGAGGTGGTGAACGGCCTTGGTTCCATTGAGTGGGGTGTTTAGTACTCATATGCCTGCGCATGCTGGTGGTGGTTAGGCTAGTAGTGGTGGCACCCCTGCTGATCCTGGTGTGGCACAGGTTGCACACCACAGTCCGTCAGTCATCCTCACTTTCTTTAAAGAACCTCCAGACTTGCGAACATCTAGGCCTCGCCATGGGAGCTTCAATACGTGAAACAGTTGCTGCTGATGCACCAGCTCTGGCCCTGCTTTTCCCTCTGGCCACACCACTGCCTCTTCCAACCTGTTCTGGTGCAGCACTCGCCTCCGCCTCAGAAGCACTGTCTTCACTCGGCTTATCAACCCAGCTTGGGTCAGTCACGTCGTCATCCTCCGATTCCTCAGTCTGCTTCCCCCTCGGACTTCCTGCCCTGACAATAACTTCACCACTGTCTGACAACCGTGTCTCCTCATCGTCCGACACCTCTTTACAAACTTCTTCCACTAAGTCAACATTGTCATCATCATCATCATCACCCACAGACTGCGACAGTTGGAAAACTTAGGCATCGGGAACGAGGTCAGCAGCAACCTGAGAAGTGGTTTGTGTGAACATGGTTTTTTTTATGTTTTGTTTTTTTGGAACGTGACGTGCAGAAACTATCAGACAGCAAACTCAGCCCCTGCTGACGGTGGCTATTTTGACTGCAACCCAGACAAATGTCGCACAGAGATTTTTGGAATCTAGCTGTATAAGTGAGAGCAAAAGACCTTTTTTAATTAAGTGACGTACAGAATGTGTCACCTGGACAGAAAATACAGATTGTGTTGAGTGGACAGCTGAACTGTGACACACATAGAATGGTTCCACACAGCTGTGTGAAATGGATTTGTATCACTGAGATAAAACAACAAAAAAACTATTTTTTTATATATTTTTTTTTATATATTTTTTTTTTATATTTTGTTTTTTTGGAACGTGACGTGCAGACACACAGAATGGTTCCACACTGCAGTATGAAATGGATTTGTATCACTGAGATATAACAATAAAAAAAAAAAAAAGGGTTATATATGGCGATAGCTACACTACTAGTGCCAGCCAGCGAGCCCAGCCAGGAGACCAAAAAAAATGTCTTGTAGCCCTTAGAAGGGCTGTTGGGTTCTTTTGAGATCACTCCTGCCTAACAAAGAACTAAATGCAGGCCCTAACAGTCTCCCTGAAACGCAGCAGCTCTATCCCTAACGACATCCAGACAGCATCTGAGCCGAGCACCGCGGGCAGTCACTAGTATATTCCACGGTCACCTGATCAGGCCAGCCAACCCCTGCTAT
This sequence comes from Rhinella marina, assembly GCA_900303285.1. Lineage (NCBI taxonomy): Eukaryota > Metazoa > Chordata > Amphibia > Anura > Bufonidae > Rhinella > Rhinella marina. The sequence continues at coordinate 33,001 of ONZH01011688.1, forward strand.
CGACATGTAAGGGCCCCCCGTGATGCTGGGTGTACCGCAGAGTCTCCTGGCTTGTGATTGGCTGAGTTTATAGGCGCCAAAAATGCACAATGCGGAAGTTGCCATTTTTTCGAGCATGGCGAGATACTCGTCAAAGCAGCGAGCACTTACGAGTACCCTAATACTCGAACGAGCACCTAGCTCGGACGAGCATGCTCGCTCATCTCTAATTAGTATGTCATCCAAATACACGACTACAAACCTCCCCACAAGGTGATGAAAAATGTCATTAACAAAATGCTGGAAGACAGCAGGAGCATTGGTCAACCCAAAAGGCATGACCAAGTTCTCAAAGTGGCCCTCAGGAGTGTTAAAGGCTGTCTTCCATTCATCCCCTTCTTTGATCCTGACCAGATTATATGCCCCCCTTAAGTCCAACTTGGAGAACACCTTGGCATCCACAATCTGGTTAAACAAGTCAGGAATCAAAGGAAGGGGGTACGGATCACGGACAGTAATCCGATGGGGTTCATGGAAATCCAGACATGGCCTAAGGGTTCCGTCTTTTTTCTTAACTAAGAAAAACCCTGCTGCCACTGGAGATTTGAAAGGTCTAATATGTCCTTTAGCCAAACTCTCAGCAATATATTCCTTCATGGCCATTCTCTCAGGTCCAGAAAGGTTATACAGCCTAGATTTGGGCAATTTTGCTTCAGGGATAAGATTGATAGGACAATCGTATTCCTGGTGAGGGAGTAAATCCTGACATCCACCTTCAGAGAATACATCAGAGAAATCCGATATGAAAGAGGGAAGAGTCTTAGTAGTTAAAGCAGAAAAAGAGATATTAAGGCAATTATCAACGCAATAATCACCCCAATCCACAATTTGTCTAGCATGCCAGTCAATGGTCGGATTATGTTTGCTTAACCACGGTAAACCCAGAACCACAGGAGCAGGAAGACCTTCCAACACAAAACATGAAATAAGCTCCTGATGAAATTCACCCACTCTTAATTTGATCTCATGCACCATTTGAGACAAACACCTCTGAGATCGAGGTGCAGAATCAATGGCAAACACAGAAATCTTCTTTTCCAATGTACTCAGAGACAATCCATGCATACGGACAAACTGAGCATCAATCAAGTTCACCCCTGCCCCACTGTCAATAAACACCTCAATTCTCACAACCTTTGACTCTAGCGCCACCTCGGCAGTCAAGAGAAAACGAGTACTACAGGATGAAGACAAATGCACATTTTCAGTTTCCCTACCCACCCCACCAAGAGTGAGATGAGAATTCAATGCCTCCTTTTCTTTTCTCTCTTTTAGAGATTGAATGCATGGACATACATTGATAAAGTGTCCTTTCTGACCCACAGAAAAAACACACACCCTTTTTATTACCAAAATGCTTAAGAATGGAAACAGGAGTAGCTCCCCCTAACTGCATAGGTTCATCCCCTGACATTAACCTAGGGGAATTTTCACCCAAAGTGTCATAGGAAGACAGTACACTATGTGGTAGTACGTCCTGAGAGCGTGGGCCCCTAGATCGCTCTCTCAGGCGCCTATCCATGCGTACAGCAAGAGACATAGCGGCTTCCAAAAACACAGGGGTTTCATGAAAAGCCAAAGCGTGGTTCAGCCTTTCTGACAAACCCTGACAGAATTGGCTACGTAGAGCCGGATCGTTCCATTCAGTATTGGTCGCCCACCTACGGAACTTAGAGCAATAGATCTCTACCGAGCGCTCACCCTGACGAAGGTCACGTATCTGGGTCTCGGCCAAGGAGCTACGATCCGGGTCACATAGATAATCCCTAAAGCCTTGAAAAATTCATCTACCGACCAGAGAGACTGCTATCCGGACGGCAGAGAAAAGGCCCATGACTGCGCATCCCCTTTAAGCAGTGAGATGACCACACCAACCTTCTGCTCCTCATTACTAGAAGAATGTGGACGCAGTCTGAAATACAATTTGCACGCATCCCTGAATAGAATAAAATTATCACGTCCCCCAGAAAATCTATCTGGGAGGGCGACCTTAGGCTCCAAACAGGCCTGACACCCAGCACCCCCAGAACCACCAGCCTGTGGTATCTGAATCTGGTTGCGGATGTCAGCCACCTCCAAGCAGAGTCCCTGCAGCCGTTCAGCTAGTGCAGCAATAGCATCCATGTCAGCACAAAAATTACATTAATTTTTGTTCGGCGGTTTATAATGTCACGCTCTGGTGTGGAGGGTATAGCCACACCAAGCATAAGAGGGAAGGGAAAAGACCAAACAAGGGAAATGATCACCTCCTGCAGGAATCCCTGAAACTAGGCCCTGGTTGACTACTAGTATGAACAGGCCTTTGTTGTAGGAGAGTTCATACACAGGAACCTAATAACAAACTGACCCTGTACAACCCTGCAGCTAGTGACAGGAGAAAGAGTAAACCCATTCCTCCAACAGGAAACTCCAGAAGGCAAAACCACAACAGGGAAAAGTAGGATAAACACAATAGGAAAATTACACTTATCTGAGAACAACACCACACACAACAATGTCAGCAGAAAGTATAAACCTCAAGGAATACTGGGAGAGGAAGGAATAAATAGGGGAAAGACAATTACCACACCTGCAACAGCTGAGGGGAAGGGGTGTGGTAAACAGCAACCAAACCAAGAGGAAAACATGTCAAATTATGTCACTTTTGAAAGCCTAGCCGAACGCCTTCAACCTGACGCAAGTACGTTCGTGACAGGTATTGACTTTCATTGGCAGATCCCCAAGTTACTGCCCCTATAAAAACGTTAAGGTTGTTTTCTGATGACACATTGCCTTTAAGGCTCAGTTGAGGTCTACTTTACATAGGACATTAGGGTTGACATCACTAACCTGGACCATGGGCATTGGTCCCTGAATAACATAGTGAAAGGAAGCTGGTGTGTGGCAAAGCAGGAGTATCGTGCTGGATCTTGGAAAGGTCAGTAACAAATTCTAATAATGACATTATATTAATATGTAACTCCTCTGTTTCATTATAAAAATAAAAAAAACTGATTAAAAATAATAAAAAAATCACCTAAAAATTGCAATAAAACAAGAATATTGCGTAAACATGTTTCAAGACTGCCTGCCTTACGTGTAGTAAATGATAATAGCTGAATATTATATCGCTGCTCTCTGCTCACTTTCATGCTCATTAGCAGATACAGTAAGAATAATGTTGCAGAAACTTCCTAGTTTCTTCCTTACATCCAATATAATGAAATCCTTGGGAACCTAAACTTATAGGCTGTCCAACTGCCCTTCAGAGGATTGTGATTTGTGATGCAAAACAGAATTATTGTTGAAAATTATGATTATTTTCAATATTTAATTATTATTTAAAATACATCAACTTTTTGTAGCAGGAAATTGCCGGCATAAACCCATAGAGCTCTTCAGGGGCTTCCTTAGTCTGAGTCCAGAGCTGGTTTAGCGCAGTATTTCTGTACATCGCACTCTGTCAAAAATCCCCTAGAATCAGAATGAATTTTAATACATTACATTCTGAAACAAACCTTTTACGTCTGGAGACCATCACATATCTATAAAGTACGGCTTCATTTAGGAGATTCGTATTTTCAGCTGTGAGATGTCTCCCAGGGGGTCTTAAACTTTCTTGTCCAGAACTGGGATTTCATCAGGGAGTCTTCTTTGAGCCCTGTTCTTTCACCGAGTTGTGAATTAATAATGCATGCGCATTCAGTCGGTGTACTTTAGTGTAAAAATGAAATTCGGCCTAACATAATGATTAAGAAATTAAAAGAATGGCAATATATTTTTAATAGGGTATTAGATGGATAAAGCGTTTGGTTTCGAGAGCAGAAAACATATAAAAAAGAAGTTCTGGTACTCAGAAGGAAATGAGGATTGTAAAGTAAAGGGGTAGAAAATGAATGTATTATTCATTATTGTTAATAATTCTTAATGTATTTATGAGAGGGGAAAGTAGCTACAAAAAAACTGTTCCTCACTCCAGAGGATTATACACCATTGATTCAAATATTACTGTTGAGAATTATGCAGTGCTTCATTTCTCCTGTAGGTGCACTGTGGGGAAATGGAACACTTGTTGCTAGGTTCCTCTTACTCCACAGATCACTGACTAAAATTAGTCATTATCAATCTCAACCAATTCTATAACAACTACGAGGCTGAAGTGTAAGTCTGGTGGTGCTGCCAAAATATAGCTTATCAATATAACATGCACCAAGGGGCCTATTTATCAAATAAGATATGTCAGAAAAGGGAGTGATGTGTGTTAAAGAGGACCTGTCACCACTCCTGACATGCCTGTTTTATGTTTCATGCATTCCCCATAATAACATTTTGGAAGCATCTATTCTTATGACTCTTATGTTGTACCATTCCTTTATTATTCCTGGTAGAAGTTATGGATGTATTGCTAGCAGTCTGCAGTAAGGGTACAGTCAGGCAGGGGTATACCTGCACAGACTGACTCTATACAATCAATGCTGCCATTCTCAGACTGTGCAGGTACACACCCCCAACTGGATACCTCCCTTCTGTACCCTTACTGAAGGCTAATGGCAATTCACTCGTAACTTCTAGTAGAAATAATAAAGTAATGGCACAACATAGAGACATAAGAATAGATGCTCCAGAATTGCTATTACATGGGGAATGCATGAAAATATTAAAGCAGGCATGTCAGGAGTGGTGACGGGTTCTCTTTAAGAAAGATGATCCACATTGTCCCATTTTTAATCTGCAAAAATGTACGAACGCATCAAAAATGAATGAAGCATCAAAGGATAGCAGCAAGACAATTCACGATGGTTGTAGCAATGGTTGTAACATTTTGTAGCCAATATGTTGTGTAGAGTGTGCCATTTTTATTTGACACAATTTGTACCAAACGAAAAATCTTTGTAAAGTGTTTTTTTTTTTATTTCTTTGCTACCCTATTGAGAAAGCTGCCCTAAATGTGTTATTCTTAAATTAGGGAGAAAATGGGTGCAAAAGAACACTGTGAACGGATCTGCCATCTTGAAATTTATCATTTTCATTTTGCCAGTATTAATGTCACCCACTTTAAATGGGTTTTTCAAGAAATTTTATCATCTGGACAGGTCATCAATATCTGATTGGTGGGTGGCCAAAACCCAGGATACCCTCCAATCAGCTGTTTGAGAAGGCACTGGCGCTCACAGTAGAGTAGTGCCGTGACCTTCTTGCAGCTTTGCCTAGGCCATATAATATAATCTCAAAAAAATCTTTGGAGTGTCTTATAGTTCAAATAAATAATCATCAAAGTTTATTAATAATTCATTAAAACCATGATTTCTACAACCAACACATGATAATAATAGAGAACCGGATAGACACCTTCCACCACACTCGCGGGATGTTAATACGTAATTACCACCAGAATGTATCTAAATACATTCATTTTATCATTACACATTGCACCTTGCCCTATAGTCCCAGTAAAATGAGACGTAATCCATGTAAACATTGGGAACACTAATACAAATCCCTATGCATCCTGAATACTCCCAAACTCATTATACCCGGTTTCTATACATTCCTATTCATATGGATAGAGTGCATCATTGGGTCAAGGTTTCCATAACATACCCGACAGTGGCAGATGGCGTGTCTTCTCGACGCGTGTTTCGCGTACCGCTTCATCAGGAGAAGTAATACTAGGGGTGATTTGCCAGCTATTTAAATTGCCACCTACCAATGGGAGTGGATAATGAATACCACATGGCATGCTCTAGCTGCGGTCAGTAAGCATTGCGCTTGATCCTGTGTAATGGCTGCACGTCGCTTCTGCCCGTCACCTGAAGCCCACGCCAGTGAGGGCAAACCTTCCCAAACCTTCCCAGGCTGAGCTGAGCTGCCAAGCAAGGTACTGTACAATGTACAGTGCTGTGCTTGGTGAGCAGAGAGAAGACCATGAAGCTAATGCGAGTGTCGGTGCCTTCTCAAACAGCCGATTGGCGGGGTTCCATGGTGTTCGACCCCCACCGATCAAATACTGATGACCTAGCCAAAGGATAGGTCATCAGTTAAAATATCTTGGAAAACCCTTTAAACTTCTCAGAAGTAAACATATTTACAGCCTTCATTACACTTCAGAGCTGCATTCAATTCTTTAGGTTTTTTTTTTTTTGTTCAAAAATGGGGGAAAGGTTGTAAAATACTGAAACTATATATACTCACTGGGTAAATCCCTCACTGTTCCGGCACTACCGCTTAGGTCCTCACCTTCGGACGGTGTTTACTTTGCTGCAGCAATGACATGTTTTATATCCTACACAACAGTGCCACATGGTTATATGGCTGTCTGGGAGGACTGGAATAGCAATACTAGCAGATATAACCTATGAGCATATGCTCTTTTAATATGTTAGAACATCTCATCCCCACTGAGAACTTTCCAACAATGGAAACAGTCAGCAAGCATGCTGTCAGACACAACCCTTAGGCCTCTTTCACACGAGCGTGACGGATTAGGTCCGGATGCGTTCAGGGTGCATTCAGGAAAACTCGCACCATTTTGCAAGCAAGTTCAGTCAGTTTTGCCTGCGATTGCATTCAGTTGTTCAGTTTTTTCCACGCGGTGCAATGCATTTTGATGCGTTTTATACGGGCGTGATAAAAAACTGAAGGTTTACAAACAACATCTCTTAGCAACCATCAGTGAAAAACGCATTGCATCCGCACTTGCTTCAGGATGCAATGCGTTTTTCACTGAAGCCTCATTCACTTCTATGGGTCCAGGGCTGCGTGAAAAATGCAGAATATAGAACATGCTGCGTTTTTTCACGCAACGCAGAACTGATGCGTAAAAAAAAACGCTCATGTACACAGACCCATAGAAATGAATGGGTCAGGATTCAGTGCGGGTGCTATGTGTTCACGTCACGCATCGCACCAACGTGGAAAACTCGCTCGTGTGAAAGGGACCTAATACATCCAGGATCCTTAAAACTATTACAACATAGCTAATAAATTACATCACCTACATAGTAAAGAGAATTAGATAACAAAGGTCGTGACACATAGGAGACATTTTTAAAAAAAATACAAAAAGATCCTCATTACCACCACAATTATGAACAGGTTTAGTTCATTAGTTGCAAAATGACCTGGAGCCTTCTCTTCTCTGATATTTTGCCTTTCCTTGGTGTAAAGTAGATTCCTTGTAGATTTCAATCCATTTCTTTTGTTTTGCATGAACCTGAAGCAGCGGGGAGTGAAGTCCCATGGCGTTGTGTGCCTCGCTCTTATTCAATGGCTCACCGTGTCCTTAAAGACACCTAATAATTCCGACTCGAGGGATTCCTCCATCTGAGCACACATAGGACCATCAGTCATTTCCACTAATGCATTTGTGCTCATGAAAGGCTATTCTTTCAAACAAGGCCTGTCGGGAAAACTTGGGTAGAAGGTATTAAAAACTACTCCTGGAATACCTGAAATGACTGAGCTGGGGGGGATGTAGCAGAGATGTATAGATAAGTAATTAAGAAAAGACACACAAAGGGATCCCATTCCTTATTTTCCGCTGGCAATTGAAGTTGGAAATCACTTGCAAATTATGAAAGAAGTTTTGTAAAGGAACTAATTACCTTTTAAGACCTAGCATAGTAAAAAATATTATATATTTGCAAAGTAAGTGCGCTTACTGCTATACCAAGCAGTATGAAACTTGACCATGACTTATGAGAATATGGTAGTCAAGGGCCTACTGAAAGCCGGGTGAACCACACTGCCTGTACTTAAAGGGGTTCTTCTTTTACATGTAATAGGGGTAAGTGATACAATTCTGGCTGCCTGTTGTTGCCTCTAGAAGGAGCTGAGGATCTTACTTAATCCCTTAGTGACCACCAATAAGTCTTTGACAACGGTCAATAAGGGACCTTAGTCTAGGCCTCTACTTTTTATGGTGGCCTAGTCTAAGCACTGCATGGGTCTCCTGTGCAGGGGAGAGCAGGAACACTGCCCTAACAGCCCAGATCAGAAGTGCCAATCTGACCAGTTTTACCTATTAGATGCTGAAGTCAATAGTGACCACAACATGTAAACAGTTAAGAAGGAGCTGTTAGCATGGCAGCCGGGGACCTAATGAAGGCCCACAGGCAGTGACATCACTACCACAGCGGCAGACCTTGTGACTGCCATGGGGCCCAGGGCAAGAGGGGGCCCAGTCTTAGTTGGGATTATCCCCTCTCCTACTGGAGGTAAAAATTTGGTTAGGACTCTACCCTCTAAAGGAACAACTTTTAGCAAATGAGGCAGTGGAATAAATGGCCCAAGGGTCATTGAAAGTGGTTTAGGCATTAACTCTTCTGTCCTGTGTGGGGGGCCTGGTTTGATCCTTGCTATGGGGCCCTTACTTCTCTATGTACGCCACTGCCCACAGGCCTGTCTGCAACTTATGCTTGTCAGTATTGTACTGACAGTATAATACACTGTACTGCATAAGCAATACAGTGGTTTGTACATGTGATCAGAAGATTTCCTTTCAAAGTCCCTTTGTGGTACTAATAAACTGTAAAAATAAAATTTCATAAAAAAAGTCTCCATGTTAAAACATACACCTTAAATGAAAAAAGTTGCAAAGATAAAATCCCTTCTACGTGTTTGGTATTGGCGCAACTGTAATGACCCGCACTATACAATTATCACATAATTTATCCCTCGTGGATAGTTTATTTGTTATAAAAAATGGAATAAAAAGCAATCAAAGACTGTTATGTTCCCCAAAATTATACCAATGAAAACTACAAAAATCAAGCCCTCTCAAAGCTCCATGGAAAGAAAAATAAAAAAGGTATGAGTCTTGAGATGCAGTTAATGTTGAGCGAATCAAAGCCAAACCAACTGACTTCGAAATGAATTTCTGAAAAAAATTTGTTTAGCCGTGAAGCCAAATTTCTTCGCACTTGGTAACAAATCAATTTTTCCTGAAATGCTAGCAAAACAAAACCATCTTCACCTCATCTATTTGCTTGCGGAGAGGCCGTTGTGGCCATCTTGATTGAAGATAGCAAAAACTCATGTGGGATGACATCACAGAGCCCCAGCCAGTGTGAAGAAGTATCACGTCACCACGCAAGATTTCGCGCAGTGTCTTCATTCAACCTGGCCGTGACATCCTCTCGGTGGGCAAATGGATTGCGCACACTACATACAAAGGAGTGTGCTCCATGATGAAGTAATTAGTCACAAATCAAATTTCTTTGTGAAATTTGGCGAAGCAGCCAAATCGAATTTTTCATAACTTCGCTCACTAGATGCAGTGATGCAAAAAGGGTTTTTATTAGGTGACAGTAGTAGAACATGAAAATTCTATGCATATTTGGCATCGCTATAATCATCCTGACATATTAAAGGGGTTATCTGAGACTATATAACACCCTCCCCCTTCATGTGCCCGGCCCCTCACGGTGATTATACTTACTTCAGTCCCTGCTCCCCTCCTGGTCCTGGCACTGCCGCTGCTGCTTCTCCCTGTGCAGGGATGTAAACATCCGGTGAGGTCACCAGCGATACTAGGGACATCACCTGAATGCAGGCTGTGAAAAGCAAAAGAGGGGAGTTTGTATATAGCTGGGTTTACTACTGTGACCGTATGATTTTTACATTACATTTATGTCAGATCCCTGAAGCTCGAAGGGATGCCTTCCTGTTAATAGAGAATATAGCAGTTCACCAAGATCTGGCCATGTGCCTGTGGAGTATAATAGTCGCTCTCTGTTCCTATTTGTAATAGTTATCATGACTTTTGAGCCAAACCCTTGAGTAAAATGTTTCTTTTGCTGCTTTCTGGAACTTCATATTATAAATTAGTCATGATAGTAAATGGAAACCGGTACTGATGTTATTTCTTTTGCTCATGTTAATATTTCAATTGCATTGGCATGTATGAGCCTATGAATGTATATTCCCATAGAAAACATTTCTCAGTGAAGTACAGGAGGCAGTTACAGCTTCTATGTCACCTCCAACAGAGATCAGAGAAAAGAAATTAGATCTTTACTGATATTTAAAGAAGGTCTACTAAGCGGGTAAGGGTCCTTTTTTGCACGTAATGAGCACCCGTTGACAATACAGAATGTATTGCAATTATTGTTTGCATTGAACGTGTATGGGAAAGATCAATTGCTACAATAATATCTTTCGTTTCCATTCAGCCACATTTGTCAGCAGGACATCTCCTGTTTACATGGGGCAATGTGCTGTCAACGAGCAATGATTTTTATGCCTGCATAAAACATGAGATCATCTGATAAACTAGAGTTTGCTCATTTTTCAGCTGAAAACTGGGCATGTGTACATGCGGCAATGATCGGCAAGGATCGTTTGTAGGAACACTCTTTCAACCGATCATCAGCCTGTGTAGAATGGCCTTAGTGCTCCCCAACTTCACCATCAAGTCATCATTATTTTATTCCTACTGCATACCAGCCAATGGTCCCCTTTTTCATACAAAGCAGTTAGGCAGTAGGGTGTTGCTGAATGGCCTGGTAGCATAGGTGGTCCAAATGCTCATCTCCTGCTTCATGAAGGCAGGACCCAGAGATGGACACCAGCCAGAAGAGGGGAAGAGGTCAAAAATATATAGTATGGAGAACTACAGAAGCCGGAGATGGAGCATATAGAGCATGGGGAATTAAAGCAAATTGGGGTGTTTTTAAGGCTATGTACACCTTTGGAGGCAATTTTTTACAATGATTGCATTTTACTAATTTTTGGCTAAAAATCATTTTTTCAATTGGCCTACTATTAAAAATATTGAGCCATTCTGTCAAAAAGGGTTAACTGTTTTCTAGCTGTGTGACTGGTACTTTCACTTTGTGCCGGTCATCTAATAAACCTTATCTCTAAACTACTGAGAGGTCATAAACACTTATTTAAGCCACATTCTTATCAGTAAGATAAGAACGGAGCTATAATGAGTGTTTATGATGTCAGAGAGCAGAGATAAGGAGCCATCAGAAAATTCTGATTCTTCTACTAAAGAATCTCAGCCCTGTACGGAAATAAGGGCTCCATATTTTAAAAAAATAATAATTTTTAGCTCAAAATGAGTACAATGCAATGATAAAAAAAAATGCACCCAAAGGTGTACATAGCCTTTAAAGAGGCTCTGTCACCAGGATCAACCCTGTTAAACTAGACATACTGGCTGGTGGGGCCCATCATGCTGATTAACACTAGAGATGAGCGAATCATTCAAAAAATTATGCGCCGAACATTCGCCGAAGTTTTCCTAAGATTCGTATATATGAGACGAATAGATTCGTTGTATTTGCGTACAAAATATACGTTATTATGTGCTATTAGCGAACATTCGCGCACTAATAACGAACGTTCATTTAACCCCTTCGCGACCAGCGCCGTACATGTACGGCGCTGGGGCGATGCGGGCACATGGCGCCCGCTCGCGGGTGCGGCGGGCGTCATGGCCGGCAAGTCTCTGCTGTTTCTAACAGCAGAGACTTGCCGCTACCTACCACATCGGCGGCGTCTTCTGGGTTGACTAGATGCCGTGATCACACGTGATCACGGCATCTAGTTGCGTCTAAACCCGGAAGCGTTCGCTTCCGGGTGGTGTACAGACACCCCGTGTGACCAATCGGGGTGTCTGTACACCATATGAAAACTGTAATCCTCGCTGGTGAGGATTACAGTTTTCAAACTGCAATTCTTATTCTGGCCACTAGATGGCAGGCCAGGATAAGAAATGAGCAATTGATGGTTTTCTGAGCCTATAAAACTCAGAATTGCTCATAAAGAAAAAAAAAAAAAGCCACAATTTATAAGCCCATATTTGAGCTTTCTAATAGTAAAAAAAAAATTAAAAAAAAATGTTAAAAAATATATAAAAAATAAAAAAGATGTAAAAGTTCAAATCACCCCCCTTTCCGTATAAGTAAAAAATAAATACCTAAATAACAATAAATATAGACATCATGGGTATCACCGTGACCGAAAACGCCTGTACTTTTAAAATATAAAAAAAAAAATTCCAATACGGCGAATTGTGTGGCGGAAAAAAGCGTCCAAATGGCGATTTGCCGTTTTTTGTCACTTTTTTTTTCTAAAAAAAATTAAATAAAAAGTGATCAAAAAGTCATACACACCCCAGAATGGTATCAATAAAAACTTCAGATCGTCCCGCAAAAAATGAGCCCCCATACAGCTCTGTACACATAAATACCAAAAAGTTATAGGGGTCAAGATTTGACAAGGAAAAAAAAAAAAAAAAAAAGGGCAACTTTCTAATTATGTTATCACTATGAAAACGCAGGAAAAACTATACATATTAGGTATTGCCGGATTCGTACTGACCAGTAGAATGAAAGTAACGGATCAGTTTTAATGCACATCGAACGCTGTAAATAAGAAACCCGTAGAACTGTAGCGGAATAGCGTTTTCTTTGCAATTTCACCCGGTTTGGAATTTTTTTCCCGCTTCCCACTACACTGTATGCAATATTAAATGGTGGCGTTGGAAAGTACAACTTGTCCCGCAAAAAACAAGCCCTCATACAGCTATGTGAACAGAAAAATAAAAGAGTTATGGCTGTTTGAAGGCAGGGAGCGCAAAACGAAAATGCAGAACCGAAAAAAGCTCCGGTCGTGAAAGGGTTAAAAAATGTACGCAACTTCTAAGAAGACGTACGCATATAGCGTTCGAATACTCAGCATACTATTGTCTACGCGATTACGTAATACGCAGGCACGCACGATGAGAGGCGTGCACTCCTCAGAGGCAGAGCGAATATTCGAAAATGGCATCCAGGCGATCCTCATCAATTAGCTCTGAAGAGCTGAAATTCCTGATCCGGCTGATGGACAGAGAGGATTACGATGGCACACACCGCCATCCAAACCAGCATAAGAAGGAGGTGATCCAGCAGGTGATCCAAGGCCTGCACCATCGTTTCCACACCCTGCGGACCCCGGGCCAGATCCAGTGGAAATGGTCCGATCTGAAATTCAAATGCCCAGAGCGGCTTAATGAGATCCGCGCAGAGATATGGCAGGATGAGTAACAAAATATTTGATAAGTAAAAACATGTAAAAAAATTTGTGTACTGTATTACATATATACCAGCAGTCACTGCGAATAATGAAAAAAAGTATAGAAGGACAACGTGGTGGTGCGTAGTGCGCTGCAGTAATTTTGTTTCATGCTAGGCAACGCCTCTAACTCTCGACCCAAACAACTTAAGTGAAGGTATTCTAGTCATTATTGTTAATGGTGCTGGCAGTTCTCCCATTTGTGTCATGCAAATGCACTAGTTTGAAAGAAAGTACCCTTATATGCCCCTTCATAGTTAGCGCTTCCTCCTCCTACACACAGACTCAGACGTGCCCATGCTGCAGCTACTGTCAGTGGGCGATATCCAAAGTATTCCTACCGCACCGTGTTAACAATATAAAGAAAGTTATTGTGACGATAACGTTATCTATTGCCATAAATACCTTTCTAGAAGAAAAAAATATGATATGGCCCCCCTCTCACACCCATAATATCTTAATAGTAGTATGTGTTAGCATTAAAAAGAGTCATCATCTAACAATTGTGTACATTTTTATGTTGCAGAGCACCGTCAACGACGGCGTCATCACCGTCGAGGCAGGACAGCCCCTGAAGTACCTGTAGCCTCTAGTAAGTGTAAAACATATTTAATTTATTTTTCATCCAAGCTACGTGGGAGTGCAGCTGCAGTAAGAGCACTAGTGGTTAGGAACAGGATCCTCCAGCCCCAAACTATTCCCATGTAGCTACAACATATAACTGTTGTGTTTTCGCTCCGGCTGCCTCTCAGCAGGGATTAACATGCTGTGGCCGGATTCATGGCCCGCCCCCATTACAGTGAATTTGGGCCGGAGCGCGGTTGTGGCCCTACACGTGTACCTGCGGCAGCGCGGATCTGGCGGGACCCTTCACCCGCCGGATCCGGGCTGCCGCTAGTGTAGAAGTAGCCTTAGGCCATTATTTCATGATTTTTGACAGCTGCTACACCACAGAGGAGCCGCTCTCACCGTCCTCCACCCCAGCCAGAGGTAGAAGGTAGGTAAAAAAAAAGTGTAATGGTTGGACCTTCTGCCTTCTGTCAAAATATGAGCTAAATGTATGTTTTATCTTTGGTAGCTCCAACCGACAGGGAGCAGTTTTCCCCTGGACCATGGGAAGACCACGCCGTATGGGTGTCCAGTAAGTACTACAAAAGGCTCAGTCAGTACAGAATACATGTCACAGAATAAGTCGCTCCAGTACATTAAAGTTTAGATTTTTTTTTGTGGGACAACCTGTCACGAGTAGGCCTGCGTCTGGAATCAGACGTTCTGCGCGGCTTTCTAAGTGACATATTTGACAGGCTATTCCCTTTGTTTGGGAGCTGTTCACCACACCCCTTCCCCTCAGTTGTTGCCGCTTGGCAATTAGCTTTCTCCTATTTACCCCTTCCTCTCCCAGTATCCCTTGCGGTTTATATCTTCTGCTTACCTGGTTGAGAGTGGAGTGGATCTCGGCTGAGATCCAGTTGCTGAGTTATCTGCTTAAATTAAGTTTCTTCTGTTCCTTTTGTTGTTTTCCTTTTGGAGTCTCCTGTTCCTCCTTACGCTTGGAGGAACGGGTTTACTCTCTTGTGTCACTAGACTGCAGGGTTTTCCAGGGTGCATTTAGATTAGGTTCCTGTGTATGAACATTCCTACCACCCAGGCTTGTTCATACTGGTAGTCAGCCAGGGCCTAGTCTCAGGGTCCCCTGCAGGAGGTGACCGGTTCCCTGGTTTTGTCTTTTCCCATCCCTCATAAGCTCGGTGTGGCTTTTCCCCCCACACCAGAGCGTGACACAACCACTGTAACTCGATCATACAAACTAAGTACATAACTGTTTCCACCTCTACAGACATCCCCACTGACTTCGAAGTGGAGGCTGGATTACGGCGCCTTGGCTCCAGGCTCCACGCTGCCTCTCGGCTCATTCGTGGCCTGCAGCTGGAGCTGCAAGAGCTGCAGGACATGATGGCCCGACGTCGGCAAAGGCCGGCGTAATCTTATTTTTTTGTTCCTTTCTTTTGTTTATTATATTATTTATTTGTTAAAAAGAAGTTTTTATTTATTACTAAAATATTCTTGAAAAACCTGTGTTTTGAGTGTTTTGTTAAACCTTTAACACCTTCCTGATCCTGACATAGTGTGAAGAAGACAGAGTTTTTTTCCCATGGCCATTTTCCCATATTAATGAACACAGCGGTGTCTGACGGCCGAAGTATTACTACATTAGACACACTCCTGTTCACTGATTACAATCGACAGACAGAAAAATAAAAAAGGCTTGGCTTGTTTGGGCAACAAGCCTGTACATTCTACCTTAACATAGGCAGTGAAAATTATATATGAGCTTTTTATGGCTGCCCCGGCCAGTAGTAGTAGGGGACGGGGTATATCAGCATAGAGTGATTGGTAAAATAAATACAACAGACTGCAGTGGTGTATAACAATGTCCGCTAATATAACTTGTACGGGAGGCAGAGGCAGTGTAACAATTTTTTTTTAAAATATATATAACACATATATATATATTTTTTTTTTGGGAGGGGGGGGACTAAAGGCTGAGGCTCCAAAACAAACTTAACAATACTAAATAGAACTATTAGTAATGTTAACTAACAGCAGCTACTCTCCTACTAAGCGTAGAAAACGGAGGCGGAGGTAGACAACAGTGTTTGGTTTTGAAATAGGGTTTTGGAGACTTCGGGTTCGCACAGCCCATGACATGACAAAAGACATTTGGCTGTAAAATTATGGCCCGGCTGACAGCAACAGTGGGAAGACACTCAGACTATTCTTCCCTACAAGGCCTGATCTAATCACCACCAGCATCAGCAAGAGGAGTATGAAATTCGGATGTAATCCAGCCTTTATTCATTTTTATAAAGGTATTTTTTTGAACACTGCCCGGTGACAGATTTGTCCTTTTGGGTGTCATCCCCCTTCCCCAGCGGCACTAAAAACCCTCTCTGACATGACACTTGAGGCTGGGCAGGAAAGAAGCCAAAGTGCATAGTGGGACAGTTCCGGCCACTGGTGTAATCTGCCTGCCCAGAAGTCCAGGGGGTCTGAGAAGCGGCTTTGTGAGCCAGACTGCAGGTACGCCTGAACCTGCTCATTGAGGTGGGTGATCTGGGCCTGCTCACTTGGCTGTAGCTGTTGGGAGCCTGAAGAGAAAAATTCCTGCATCATACTAATTAGGCTTAACTGGCTGCTGCTGGTTGTGGCAGAAGGTGGATTACTCGGCCGGACCTCCTTCTCAGACATGCTGGCAGCAGGCTGGGGCTGGCTAAAAGCTGTGGCCAGGTTACTACATAGCTTCTCCCGCAATAATACTAATTTCTCTTCCCTTTCCTGGGGAGGAAAACAATGCCCCATGTTGGATTGATATCGCGGGTCCAGAAGCATCACCAGCCAGTATTCATCAGTCTGCCTTATGTTTAGGATACGCCTGTCAGTGCGTAAGCATGTGAGCATACAGCTCGCCATCCTGCCCAGTGTGCCTGAGAGGCCACTTCTTTCCATCTCAGCCTCTCTCTGAGAAACTGATGTGTCCCTGAAAGTCTCATCATTCTCATCCTCCAGCTGTGTCTCCTCCTCCTCCTGGTCATCATCACCCTCATTAAAATCCTCCTCCTCTTCCCCCTCCTCTAACTGAAGCTCCTCATCCTCCTCCTGCTCCACAAGGGAACTTTGGCGTTGGGGCTCCCCTACAGTGACAGCATGGCGGGTAGACAAATGGCCAGGATTTCCTTCCCCCATTGCCCCCTGCTGCATGAGCGTGAGTGTCTTTTCCAGCACAAATATTATTGAAATTATGTCGTTCACACTGCAGCTGTCCCGGCTGACCAATTTGGTGGCTTCTTCTAAGGGCCTTAGAACAGTGCAGGCATCTTGGACCAGCCTCCACTGCCGGAAATCAAAGCCGCACCTGCTCCCTGTGCTGGAAGATTCTGGCTGCTGCTGGACAAAATCGTCCACTGCTCTATGCTGCTCTAGGAGTCGCTGCAACATATGAAGAGTGAAATTCCACCGGGTCGCCACGTCACCTATTAAGCGGTGTGGCGGAAGACTGTTTTGACGCTGCAGTTCCACCAGAGCGTGGTGAGATACATATGAATGGCTGAAATGAGTGCAAAGCTTCCGTGACTTTGCCAGCACTGTGCGCAGGCCAGTGAATGTTTTTAGAAATCTTTGCACCACTAGATTTAGGACATGTGCCATACAGGGAGTATGCGAGAATTGACTCAGGTTAAGCGCTGCCACTATATTTGTCCCATTGTCACTCACTACCTTGCCCACTTCCAGCTGCCGTGGAGTCAGCCAGCGCGCTATTTGCTGCAGCAGGCGGACTGCCCGTGGAGGTGGAAGTGGATAGTTGTTGGGTGGTCTGCTGCAATCCTGGCTGGAAAGCACGTGGAGGTGCCAACAGCAATTGACCGGGTTGCTGGGGGGTTCCTGCCTTGCTGCCACTAAATACATTCAGCAGCAGTGGGCAGTAAAGGACATGTATTGCCCCTGGCCATAAGCACTGCTCTAGGTGTCCACCGTGACGTGCACCGTGCTGCAGAGAGACAGCTGCAGGGAACGTCCAATATTGTCAGCCACGTGGGAGTAAAGGGCGGGATAGCTTTGTTGGAGAAGTAATGCCGGCTAGGGACCTGCCAGCGTGGCTGAGCGCAATCCATTAGCTCCCTAAAGTCTGGGCAGTCAACCAGCTGGTACGGCAGAGACTGCACAGCCAGCAACTTTGTCAGGTGACCATTCAGTTTGCGCACTGTCGGATTACTTGTGGTGTAAAACTGCTTCCTGGCCACGCACTCGGCAATGGACGGCTGCCGAATGAGAGGAGGTGGAGAAATGCACGCACTGGCCGACGATGAGGTGGATGTACTAGTTACAAACCGGGATGCGGGCTGAGCCATGTCCCTGGATGCGGCCTGCCTGACAGAAGGGACCCCGGGAGAAGTAACCAGCTCTTTAGTATTAATGGGCTGCTCTAAATTGCCGGCATGACGCCGCTTCAAATGGTTCCACAGAGTAGTGGTCCCAACATTTGTGGCTTTCCCACGGCTCAATTTCTGTTTACACAAATTACACGTGGCCATACTGCTATCCCCCGGCAGAGTGGTAAAATACTTCCACACACCCGACGTGCGCCCTCCACAGCTGGCCAAGCTTGTAGCCCTTGCACGCTTACATCCTGGTGCCGGCCCCACTATATTTGGGGTCTCGCTAGTTCCCAGGGAAGCACTAGCCCTGGGCCTAACTCGCGTCTGCCCTCTGTTGCTGCCACTACTAGTACCACCCTCCTCCTCTGAGCTCAAATCCTCCTCACCAGCCCGATCCGCTTCCCAGGTCCTCCGGTCTAACACATCAGATTCATCATCAGACTCCTCCACAACACATTTTTGGGAATGCAAATTAGGCTGTTCCCCACCAACTGACAATTCCAGGCAGTCCAAAATCTGACTGCCCTCTAAGAAATCCTCAGGAAGGCTGTCCTCTATAACCGCCGGATTATAAGGTGGGCTTCGGTGGCTTTTTTTTCCAGAAATTGCAGAAGGGACACCACTAGGAGGGAGCACTGAAGCCCGAGAGGTGGCAGAAAATGAAGGGGTTTGCTTGAGTGGAATGGTGGAGCAGGACGAGTCTGACCCCTGGCTTCATATGGATACTGTATCAGCAGATGACAGCAGATCATCCGGCTGAGACTGAGATGAGCGTGCCATCCAATCCACTACCTCATCTACTTTCTCCTCCACTACAATTTTGCGCCTCGGTGGGTTAGCCTGGTGGAACAATGGCCAAGTATTGCAAATACTACTAGTAGATGCTCCAGCTACAGGTCTTTTGGCACTGCTGCCCTGTGCCACCTCCTTTTTTTTAAAGCTCAAAGTCTGGCTGGAACTGGACCCCTTTTGCTTATCCATTCCAGACATTTTTTAATTCACTCTGTGGCCCTGCAGCTGGTCTTTGTCCCTGTATCTCACTGTCTCTCCCTGTCTCTCCCTATCTCTCTCTCCCTGCCTGATTAAATACTAGCCCTGAACTGGCCCTGCACTTGCCCTGCAGTATCCCTGATATGTGTAATATGGATTCCCAGAGCAATTACACCCCAATGTTCACAAAACAGGTCTCAGAGTCTCAGAACTTCACACACAGTGCTTCTGCTCGTCTCAGCAGTCGCAGCAGAAGTGATGCGTCACTGGCTTACGGAGCCTGAGCCAATCAGAGCAAGCCCTGCCCATTAGGTCAGGTGACCGCTTTCTTCCCGGGCTTTTGCACACGATAAACAAACTAACAGTAAAAGTTCGCTAATGAATTGAAATCGTACGCAACAGCGTATACAGTAACTTATATGTAGCAGTAGCGTATACTTTATAGGACAAACTACGTAGCGAATGCGTACAAAGCCGAAGTGAATCACCTAATATTTGGATTCGCTTCGCAGCTAAAAAATCCCAAGATTCGATACGAATCAATTCGCTCATCTCTAATTAACACTATACCTTTCTTTTGTCTGTATGATCAATAGCTGCAGAGAAATCAGCGTTTTTATTCATATGCAAATGAGCAATTCGAGCACTCAGAGGCCAGGCTGAATATTCTGAGCACTGCTCTGTAACACCCCCTGTGCTCTGCTCACGCCCTCTCCCATTGACTGACAGGGCTAGACAGCAGGCTGAGGGCAGAGCTGTGTCCTGGAGCTGTGTGCTAGCAAGTAAATATCACATACACTATAGCTGCACCACACTGAGATCTGCTCAGAAAGCTAATACACATATTACTGCTTTATTCACAGCCAGAATATATGATCATACAGACACCAGTGATATCTATGTTATCTTATAAGCCTAGAAACCAAGCATCTTTACGTTGTAATGTTATAGCTTGGTGGTTAAGTGGTTGGTTTTAGATATAGAGATCCCAGGTTTGAATCTTGGGAAAGATATCAAATTTGTTTCTTCCACATTTATCCCATAAAAAAAGTCTATGTCTTTTTTATATTTAGAAAGCTACCACATATTAATGGTTTCTTTATAATCATATATTGTGTCTGTGAATAAACCAGTAATAGGTTTTAGAAAAAAAAACACTTTTCTCAATAAAGTAAGGCCTTATTATTATTTATTATATAATTAAATGGTTTTGAATAAAAAGAAATATACAACAAATACAAAATAATACAAATATATACAAAATATATACAAACTAATATATACAACTTATTATTATTTATTATATAGGCCTTATTATTATTTATTATATAATTAAATGGTTTTGAATAAAAAAATAATATATACAACAAATACATACAACTTCTGGGACTTGAACCTAGGACCTCTAACATGCCAGGCAGACCATTATACCACTAGGCTATACCATCAGCTCATAGACATTCATTCTGTTTTTATGCTTATACACACATATCACTGGTGTTGGTATAATTATATATTCTGACTGTGAATAAAGCAGTGATATGTAGATTAGCTTTTTGAGCAGATCTCAGTGTTGTGCAGCTATAGTGTATGTGATATTTACTTGCTAGCACACATCTCCTGAACACAGCTCTGCCCTCAGCCTGTTGTCTAGACCTGTCAGTCAATGGGAGGGGGTGTGTGCAGAGCACAGGGGGTGTTACACAGCAGTGCTCAGAATATTCAGCCCCGCCTCTGAGTGCTCGAATTGCTCATTTACATATGAATAAAAACTCTGATTTCTCTGCAGCTATTTATAATACAGACAAAAGAAAGGTATAGTTTTAATCAACATGATCAGCCCTACCAGGCAGTGTGTCTGGTTTAATAGGGTTGATCCTGGTGACAGAGCCGCTTTAAGCCAAAAAGAGCTACAGAAGAATAGTTGGGTCAGGAAAAAAAAATGTAAAGATGGGGAGCTGCCAGAAGTGATCATTGTAGACCATTGCTAGTAGGTCACCAGACAGCCTCTATTTTCTTGGTGATTTTCTAAAATACTCTTATCGTTTACCAAATGTTTTATGACAAGCGAGATTGACTATGCAGGAACCAGGTCCTGTCAATCAACAAGAAGAGGGAGGGGCTGGCAGCGGAAGTAGGAGGAGCGAAGGTGCATAGAGTGGTTTGGTTCTACCCTTGGTGCATTTAAGTGATCATTTGCATATGGGTTATTAAAAGTACTTATTTTTTTAATGCAAGAAATATGCTAAGCTAGCCCTACAAGTCATTTTGCCTGGCTTAATGCTGAATTTCCTGGTGACCAACTCCCTGTAAGGACGGTATTTTACAATGAATTAATAAAGTATACTTCCAATAACGTCTTCTTGCAATATGGAAGCTGCATCCAGAGTCTCCATCCACAATAGAAACCATATAAATCTTCCAATCAGGAGTGACACTGTAATCAGGAGGGTAATGGGGTTGCTAGAGCAATGTGTTAGTAATTTGATCTTTTATTAATCGCCTAGGTGTGTATTTTTATCACATGGAGCATATTGTTAATCACCCCGCGCTATGGGTTTCGATGTTGCTTGTTTCTCTGTAACTGATCGCCCTTGTCATTCTGGTTGATGCCTTCTGGCTGAAAGCAGATGATGCTAATGTGCATTAATACTCATTAAGACTCTTCAAGGGTGACGAGTGGCATTTAATGAGCAAGGTGTTGGAGGAGTGTCCTTCTGAAGTTACTTCTCTCCGGCTGTTTTCCACTTCTGATAGCCAAATGAAAGTTTAAATGTAAGTCCGCACAGTGCTGGGGTCAAACAGGAAGAGCAAGTGCAAAAGGCAAAGGGTCGAGTTGATGATAGCATTGCATCCCATATGGCAGCTGCGGAATTATTTATTGCTCTGGGTAACAACTTTACTTTCTTTAAATACTTGTATTGGAATTATTTTTGCATAAATAAGTAGTATATATGTATATATGAAACTTTGTAATATATCTTATTTAAGGAAAATACCATATCTTTCACCCGCCAGCAGCAATGTTCAAAGACTCATAGCCTGAAAGGGTCCGCAGTCAGATACATTTTAAAGAAGTTGTTCAGTGTGTTATATTTTCTCCGAAATACTAAGCTCACAATAAAATAATAAATCAACAAATAGCACCCTTTTCATCCATCTCTAGTGCAGCACTGCTGCCACTCTTGTGCCTGACGGTCTCCAACTCCTTTCAAGTATGGCCAATGCTATGTAAGCATTTGAGCACTGTAGCCACTCACTGGTTTCATTGCTGTCTCCACTGAGACCAGTCACAGGCCACAGTGGTCATGGACTTAGACGGCACAAGAAAACCGCCAGAAAGTGAACATAGATCAGCAGTGACAGGAGTAGCAGTGCTGGACCTGAGGCAACTAAAATGGTTGAATATTTGTTACATTATTATTTTAAACCTCTCACAGCATTTTCAAAAAAAGAAATGTATGTAGTACGCAACCCCTTTAAAATGTAATAAATCTGACTGTGAGCCTACTTGACGCAAATATCGCAACCTACTTGACGCAATCTAAGCTGTTAAAATAGAAAAATATTTTTCCTGCTTGGTGAATGCTAGTGATGAGCGAAGTATTTAAAAGTACGATTCGCTGCTTCGTCAAATTTTACCAAAAAATCCGCTTTGTGACAAATTACTTTGTTACAAAGTGCATTTCTTTGTAAGAAGTGTGCGATTGCGCCACTCCCCGTCATTGTACCTTTCAGATGCCGTGTTCATACATGATTGTGGCATCTGATGTACATAAAAAAACATAAAAAATAATACTTACCTGATCCATTTGCTCGCGATGGGCTGACCATCGCCATCTTACTTTAAGGTCTGGTGTGAAATCTCATGTGGCCCCAGATGACTGGCTGGCGGGATGACGTCATACGTCACTATGCACGGGATTTTGGCCGAGATCTTTAAGTAAGATGGCAGCCGCCACCCGCCGAAAACAAACGGATCAGGTAAGTATTATTTTTTTTCTTTTTTACACTATTTCAGGTTAAATCGATTTGCTACCATGAAGCACAAGGAAATTCGGCTTCGCAGCGAATCAAATTTATTCTGAAATCTCTAATCCCCAAAAAATTGAATAAAAAGAGACCAAAAAATCATATGCATGGTACCAATAAAAACTGTAGCTTGCAAACAATAAGTTCTCACACAGCTCTGTCTGTTGAAATATATAAAAGCTAGAGGTGTCAGAATTTAGCGATAAATATGGCAAAGAAATGTTGAAATTTTGTCAAAAGATTTAATTTTGTTCAAAGTAGCAAACCATAGTAAAAAATCTACATACATTTGGTATTGCCTTAATCGTACTTACCCACAGAATAAGTTTGTCATGTTATTTGCAGGGCATAGTGAATGCCGTAAAAATAAAAACCTCAAAAATTGTGTTAAATATTAAAGAAAATATTAAAAATATTAAAATATTAAAATGCAGCAGCTCTTGGAAGGCGGGCAGGAAAAAATGAACATGACCAAAGAAAAATTGGCTTAGTCCTTAATAGATTAAGACAGTATGACAGATTTAGACACATTTTAGAATCTAAATACATGCTGCCCATAAATTCAACTCTAAATAAAACTGGTGCCGGCAAAATATTCTAGCTTGGACATACCCCTTTAAGGAATCTGGTTTTCACTTTCACTCAATTTTCATATCTCACAAGTCATTGTTACAAATCAATATTTCTGCTGAGAACATGACACAATAAACATAAGTCTGAAGCGTCTTGACATATCTGTCAACATTAACCGCGCTGCTTGCAGAATTCTTGCCTGTCACCGAGATGCCGGAAAAGATTAGTCTTCCATAACCCCAGCCGGCGTAAAACTATTAAACATTACTGTTATGGGAGGATTCTCCTTTAACAAGCTCGTATTTGACCTGATTGGAATGGAGGAGAGCGGGACATAAAGCAGTCGCTCTTAAGCCAACTCCCTTAAGAGTCTTATTGTTTGGAGGTTGCTTAGAATTATCTTGAGTTAAGGGGCTTCTTGAGAAGCCTGATGTGACCCGGGTGTCTAAGCAATGCTTCATAGACTCATAACGGAGACGTCGTAGCCATTGCTTTGAAGAGTCTTACCATCTCTCAACTCCCATAAATACTTTATCAAGTAGCCCAAAGCAGTACTTCTTAGGCAATGTAATTTAAGAATTTGTCATCAATCATAATGCAATAGCCTCGAAGGCTGTAAGTTACGTGAACTTTACGATGCAGTGTTTTTTGTTGTTTTTTTTTTGTCTATAATCCAAATCACATATCCACCGAAATGGGTAATATCCCTCCAGTGTTAAAAAGAAAAAAACAAAATCTGTGGATGTTTTACTTTATTTCCTTAAAGGAGTGGTCTCATAAAGACAAGCCTTTCAGAATGGAAGCTGATGTGTTAATCGGCTGACCCATCCCCATCTGATCACGGGGGGAATCTGTCCTTACGCTGCCAATATCCCAAGGAGAGGACCCTGCTCATAGTAGGGCCCCAAGGAGGACCCGAGGTTATCTCATGGATATAACCACCTATGCCCTATTAGAGCTTACTGATATCATAGAGGGAGACTCCCTCTGTGATATGTATATGCCCTAATGGCCATATGTGGATGGGTTATTGACTCAAGGATTTGAGACTAAAGACCTCTTTATCTGAGCAGACACAGCAATTATTGGGAAAGAACAGTTTGTTCCTGATAATTATCTGCTCATCACTGGAGGAGTGTTTCATTCAGCAATCATCTTCCCTGTATGGGGACAAGCGATTGCTAATGCAATCTATCATCCCTATATAGAGTCATTGCTTGTGGGCAGCAGATCTCTGTTTAGACAGAACCATCTACTGACCAGAAATGATGATTTAGGTGTCTACCTTAAAGATTCTTTCACCCAATGAACAAGCTCATTCACTGGATGATTAGTTGCACTTTAACATGCGGCATTTATCTGGAATGAGCGTTCCTAGGAATGATCCTTCCCGATTATTGCTCTGATCATTGGCCCATATATAGGGTCCTAAGAGATTGACCCTGTAACACCAGAAGAGGCAACTGGGCTTTCTATAGTGTATCCACAGAACACTACATTCAGTTTAGTCTATGTTAGCAACTGCTGACAAATGCTGTTTTAAAAGCGGATTGGCCACAAAAATGATCATTTGTTGGCAGCACATCTCATCGCTCAATCACCCCTCACAGTCACTGAACAATTTATATGAAACTGCTATTGCAGCGGGCGTGGAACCAATATGTCCACCAACAGATTTGATTTAGGGATAATCTGAAGGTCGTTATTCTGGCAGTCCCCTGGTTTTTACCCTTTAACCCCTATACAGAGATCTGGACATCGCTGCAGGGAAGACACCGGGCTGGTACCTCCAGGAGTCGTCTCTGTTTGGTTAACATCTGACCCATAGAAGTCAGAGATAATGTGCAGGGCACTGAGGAGTCAGGTAAAATTAAGGTCAAGGACATGCTGAGGTCAGGCCGGACAGAGTATGTGCACTATGGTAAAAGATACAAAGTCATGGCTGGCAGCATGGGATCCATATGGGAAACAGGCACAGGTCAAATCAGGCAGTGAAGGATCAACACAGGTAAATGAGCAGAGGTCAGTACATGGTCAGACAACAGGATACAGCACACCCAGCTGGAATTCAATAAGCTGAGACGTACTGCTCAGGCATTCTCCCACTGGGAGATTTCTGGAAATACCCCAAGTTGTTAGCCACTCGCTGATGAAGATTAGGATAAGGGCACGCTGGCCCTTTAGGAGCCAGAGAAGAGGGAGTGTGCACACTGGCCCTATGGGTACAGGAAGAGAGGCTTTGCCGGTGAATAAGTTGCAGCCTGTTGGGGGAACCTTCCTGTGTAAAAAGGTGGCTCCCCTGCTGTACCATATAGTGCCTGAAAAATACATTATTATAGTGTACAGATACCACAGTAGCTAATTACTACCACTGCATATGCAGTGCCAAATAACATCCATATACTTGCGGAATGTGTCAATCACTAAATTAAGAAGGGATATGGCTGCCATTATTCATAGCTTCAGGCACCAAGTTTGGGATAGGCGGTACATGTTCCAGTTGCCCAGACCAGCAGGGCCATTAGTGCCCCCTTCTGTAGGGTAGAGTAACGCACCTTATGACACTGAATCCTCTAATTATGAATGTTTCTGAGGTCAATGCTTCCTGAATTTCTGACGATAAAACGTTGCAGCCCGTTATCCAATATTTAAATACATAAAATTGTATTGTATCACCTCGCAAATGTATTTCTCTATAATCCATTTTGTACTTGCTGAGGCTACAATAAAATGCATTCTTATTGCTTCATCCGCTGTGTAAGGTAATAGGTTCTGCACTTTCCAGCTCTACCTTTTCATTTAAGATATATGTCGGGAAAGATGTTATTTTTTCTAAATCCCTTCATTCTGGTTACTGCCCAGAGGGCATGGGCGCATTAGAAAACAAAGCATTCCGCGTCCCTTTGGTTTGTAGCGAGACTGTTTAACATTACAATGTGGTTCTGCGTTTGGTGTGCTGGTATTAAACTGACATAAAAAATAACATTAATAAAAAAGTGCTTCCTGTATGGTAATCTAAGTTCATCCAGGCAATTTCCCAAAGAGCCCTAGTGAATTATATAACAATGCAATAACATATACGCTTGTTAGGGGATAATAAAATCCCCCTTCCTGTATTACTGGCGAGAGACAGAGCTGGAATTGCATAGACTGGGTTTAGGTCCGTAATTAAAGTTTCTTTCTGTCCTAGTTTTTGTCACTGGAAATACTGTATGTACCAGGACCTCTTTTTGTACTAAGGTGTAATTGTATGCCTTGGTTCATCTATATGTATAAGGTTGTCTATAGAGGTGTACATAATGGAGATATTGAATTTGATTTCCTTCCTGACACCAGTTCAACCATCCATTATCTTACATTAGGAGGCACTTGTTTGCCACCTTCATTGTTTGCTATCATTGTGATAACTGTGGGGAAAGAACTCTATGTTGACTGAGAATGTGTATGGCAGGGGCGTAAGTACCATAGCGGCAGACCATGCAACTGCCATGGGGCCCAGGGCAAGAAGGGGCCCAGTATTAGTTGGGATTAACTCCTCTTCTACTGGGGGTGAAAACTTGGTCAGGACTCTACCCTATAAAGGAACAACATTTAGGAAATGAAGCAGTGGAAAAATGGCTCAAGGGTCATTGAAAGGGGTTTAGGTGGAAATCCTTCTGTCCTGTGTGGGGGGCCGGCTTGATCCTTGCTATGGGGCCCTTACTTTGTTATGTATGTCATTGGTGTATGGTATGACCTTGAGTCCTCCACATTGGTTGTAAGGGTGCACCCCCATGACCCTGGTACATGTGACTTTGGGTGTGCTCATGATCATGTGGGTTTGTAAGACTTCTCAGTACATGAGGGGAGAGGTAAGGGGGTTACTCAGTACATGAGGAGAGAGAGGGGGGGCTCTGTAAATGAGGGGAGAGGGGGTGCTCAGTACATGACGGGAGATGGGGGGCGCTCAGTACATGAGGGGAGATACTGTGGAGGATAGGGGTGCACAGTACATGAGGGGAGATGGGGGGTGCTCAGTACATGAGGGGAGAGAGGGGGTGCTCAGTACATGAGGGGAGATGGGGGATGCTCAGTACATGATGGGAGATGCTGGTGGGGTGCTCAGTATATGAGGGGAGATACTGTGGAGGATGGGGGTGATCAGTGTATGAGGGGAGATACTGTGGAGTATGGGGGTGCTCAGTGTATGACGGGAGATACTGTGGAGGATGGGGGTGCTCAGTGTATGAGGGGAGATACTGTGGAGGATGGGGGTGTTCAGTCTATGAGGGGAGATACTGTGGAGGATGGGGGTGCTCAGTGTCTGAGGGGAGATGCTATGGCGGCACTAGTGCTGCACTATGTCCTGGCAGCGCACAGCTCCAGGACGTATTGCACATAGGAGCACACTGACAGGACATGCAGCAATGGCGCCAGCACACAGCGCTAAACCAAGAGCGATGGCACCTGGAGGAGCATAGAGGGGATGTGTGTATGTGAAGGGGGGGGGGGCGAGGACAGGGTGGATATTTCAAGAATATGGCACATATACATTGGGGCTTGAGCCCCGGATCTTTTGAGACCCTAGCAACGCCCCTGGGTAGCGGTCTGACAGTAGTTAAGATATGGTTCCTTAAAAGGGTTACACATGAAAACTATTAGTATGCAAAGAACAGGGCATTTAAAATGAAGTTTTATTGCAATATACAATATTGCTAGGTTTAGAGATAAGTAAATCAATTCTAATGAATCAAATTCATTTCAGGTCAGTCTTCTGGAGCAGCAAGGGGCTGGCCATGCTGCCCAAAATGCCTCCACAAATCCCTCTATATTGATAGGATCAGATATCTCACCTGGCCCTTTCAATCTCACCCTCCATCACCTCATGGGTGTTTCGAAGCCCAGAGGATCTGCTGATGCTACCTGAGCAGTACAGATATTGGAGTCGGTAACTTCGGACAATGGAGCACCGTGTCCACTTCTAGATGTACCCAGATGTCAGCGGCGCAGTATCTCTAGTTAGGTTTTTTAATGTACAGATTTTTCTCTCTAGCAGAGCACCATGTTGTTTTTTCCTGTGGTTGAAAGGAACTATTTTCTATACAGGTGAGGAAAACAGGAGCACAGAGCTTCAGCAACCGAGAGGCAGGGTTAGTAAGAGCTGACTGCAATGCACTCCTGGGAGGTGCAGCTCCTTGATGGTCACATGGGACAAGCTGCTGCCCACCTACAGAAAGTACAGAGACTAGAGCTGCAGAGGGTGAGTAAAGAAAAAGGGTGAAATGACACTGGAGAGCAGCTTTTTTTATTGTGTATTTCTCCAGATATTTTTCCATCTTACAAACATCTCACTGCGATTAGATTGCAAGAGCTGCAATAATAATGTTCATATTAAAGAGGTTGTCTGGTTTCTTGTATTGATAATCTATCCACAGGATGGAGGAGCTGGAATTACACCTGCATCTGTACCTACTCGCTGCTGCAATGTCGACGGTTGGCAAGTAAACAGTGAAGAGAGTGCTGCGTGCTCTTCAAACAGCTGATCGGCAGGAGTGCCAGGAGTTGGACCCCCACCAATCTGATATGGATGACCCTTTAAGCCCTGCCTGTGGCAGGGGTTAACAGGAACACAGTGATTTTCCTATAGATTGCAATGGTAAGTAATTTCTGTCTATGGTATAAGGGATTTATGTTAAATTCCCTTAGGGGCGGGTTAAAAGTAAAGTTAAAAAAAGTAACAAAAAAACAACTGAATTAACAATTCAAATCACCCTCTTTCCCCATATTACATGTAAAAATAACTAATATTTAATAAACATAATTGGAATCATCATGTCTGAAAAATGTTAAAACTATTACAATATAGAGGTATTTATCGTGTGTGGTGAACAGTGTCACGGAAAAAATAAAATGCAAAATTGATATTTTTGATCACTTAATCTCCCAAAAAAATGAATAAAAAGTGATCAAAAAAGTGTTTTTTTAATGTAATTTTTAGAAATTGTACTGACACAAAGAATAATAAGCTACCAGGTCAGTTTTACTACCTAGTGAATGGCGTAAAATCAAAGCCCATATTACAATGCCATAATTCAATTCCATGTTATAGACCAGGAGGAGCTGATAAGATAGATGTATAGTTTTATGGTAAAAGAGTAGGTAAAACTTGCAATTTATACATTAAAATTCCTGCTCATTCTGGGCTTTGAAGTGAAGGAGGTGGTCCTATCAGTGACTGACAGTCTTCCCTCTATGACCGTGAATACACGGATAGCTGTCAATCACTGATAGGACCACCTCCTGGACTCCAAAGCCCAGAATGAACTGAAATTAAAATAAATAAATTACAAGTTTTACTGAATCTGTTCCTATAAAATTATATACCAGTGTGCCCAGCTCCTCCTACTGCTCTCTACCACATTGCCTTGCATTTTAATGTTTTTTTATTTTATTTCCAGAAACAGCATAACCATTTTCCATAGTATTTGTCTGGTATTGTATTCTAGTGAATGTAGAATTGCAATACCAGGCACAGCCTATGGATAAAAGGGCGCTATTTCTGTAAGAAAATCAGATTTTTTTTTTTTCTAATCTCGTGTAGTCTATTACCAATGAATGCACCGATCCTTGCAAAGCTGATATGAGTATATAACACACAGAACAAGCAAAGCCGCCTAAGATAGCAGTGTTTAATGCAGTTCTATCGGGTTGTTGAGCAGATTTTATGGCCTTTGAACACTATCACCTGCTCGTCGTGCCCTCCCTGTGTCCAAGGCTTTGTATTTAATATTTAACATTCTGGATCCCATAAATTATTGATGGGCCTGTCTTAGCAACTGAAAATCTGCAGCAAATTTTATTGTTGACAAGTGTAATAATGTTCTCTCACCTTCTTAACTTTTGCTATTAAATATTAATATTCGCTGTGTTATCCATTATACAGACGTGACCTCTGAAACGTTTAGGGCCCAAAGATTAATCCTCCATGCCAGTTCAGACAGATTATAAATAGTAATATACACCCTAATGGAGGAGAATTTGTTACCCTTGTGCTGATCATGTGTAACATTAGACCTTCACTTTTAGGGTGGGATTTACTAAGCAGCTTAGTTTGGACCTACCAGAGGAGATAATTCTGAGGGCACCTATACATAAAATGTGCATGTCCACTTTTAATTGCATTGTAATCTCTGTTGCTATCATTGTACACGCAACACAACATATCAGTAATGTCTAATAATTGGTTTGTGGATCAACTCATAATAAATGGACCCTAGTGGCATGTTAAAAAGTCACCTCCAAATGTGGTTACTTTTTGTACACTTATGGGTCGCATTACTGAGTTAAAACCTGGGCTTTGGATCTTCTGGAACTCGGGTGGTCCAGTATGACCCTATGAACAGATATTTACTAACTCCTCCTAAAGCTGACCACAGCCACTTAAAAGACACAACCGTAAAGGCAGGCAATTATCTCCAAAGTCAGCTCTAAATGAAGTTGTCTTCTGCTAAACTTTTTGGGGCAAATTATTGTACCAGGGCCTGGACCCAAATCTGGAACTCAGGTGGTCCAGTATGACCCTATGAACAGATATTTACTGACTCCTCAGGGGGGGATCTCTTTTTAAAGCTGACCACACCCACTTAAAAGACAACCCTAAAGCTAAATGAAATTAGCTCCAAAGTTGGCTCTAAATGAAGTTGTCTAAAAGTTCTGCTAAACTTGTTTAGGCAAATTGTTGTACCAGGGCCTGGACCCATATCTGGTACTCTAGAGGGCCATTGGAACTTTGGGTAGCTGTAACCAGCACAAAACGTCAAATGTTGTTCTAAACAGAACTGATATGAACATCAGTGGAGCAGTAAACCTTCTATT
The DNA here is from genome assembly GCA_900303285.1 of Rhinella marina. Taxonomy (NCBI): domain Eukaryota; kingdom Metazoa; phylum Chordata; class Amphibia; order Anura; family Bufonidae; genus Rhinella; species Rhinella marina. Next base: position 64,470 of record ONZH01011688.1, read on the forward strand.
GTTAGATTGTGAAACATTTTAGGCTAGGTTCACACATTCAGTTAGAAAAAAGACATTGGGGCTGGATCCTTTATATGTCTTTTTCTGCTGTGGTTTCCGGTATGATGTCAGCAGTTCAATGTGCCACACTATTTTGTCTTGCATTTTAGCGATGGAGGTGCGTAATGGGTGCACATGTGAACCTAGCCTTAAGGGGGTTGTCCCATCTGGACATTTACGGCATATTTATTATTTATTTATTTAATGCACTTATATAGCGCTACTATATTCCGCAGCGCTTTACAGACATTGGCATCAGGCTTTCCCCAATGAGGTTCACAATCTAAGTTCCCTATCTCCACAGGATATGCCATAAATAAATGTGGTCCCACTTTTGGGATCCACTCTTATCTGAAGAACGGGACTCCTTCATGCAAGGCTAGGAATGGGGAGGAGGCTTTTCATAGCCACGTACATTTAATAGGTTATTTGCATTTGGAATAAGTTAGATTTTTTGCGTGCCCGTTAGATTTATGGGGGAAACATTCCAATAACCTTGCAGGGGGTTATTCACACAGTGCATTCAGGTTGCAGTTTGACCATACCATGTGAATAAGCCCTTAATACACACTGACTGCTAAGCTTCAGTACAAATTTGGGTAATTTTGCAAACTGGCTAAATCTCATGTGACAAGACTCGCGGTCTATTATATCCCTCATCTCACTGTCAGGCCTCCTGCAGTGAAATCATAATACAGTCTACTGCAATATACTCATAACTAATGACAGACTATCCCGGAGGAGCACCTCTCCATACACGGGCAATCTGGGCACACTTTTATAATTATATAATCATACTGAAATGTTAATTATTTATTGGATTTCTACACTGTTGCCTCGTTCACAATATTTTGGGCTGTTTTTCAACTAGAAATATGGCTTTTAGGAACTGGGCTAAACTTCTCTTAAAGGGAATGCGTCATGTTTTTTTATTTTAGCATCATTAAAGGGGTTTTCCTATAAACAACACTTATTCCCTCTCCACAGGATAAGTGTCGGATCAGTTGGCTTCCAACCACCAATCGAAAGAGCAGGAGTCCCATGTTCTCCTAAATGAATATAGCATCAGTCACACATGTCAGCTGTTCTATTCAACCTCAGGACTGCTGAAGATATCCAAGTAAAGCCCCTTCTAGGGAATCCTTGGATAGGTGTCACTAGCATACTGTATAGTGTTAGAGCCCATTTACATGGATTTAAAGGGCAATGAATCATTGTCAGCTCTATCCGTCGAATTTACATGCAGCAATCATCCTCTCTGTATGGGCATGAATGATCGCCACTGCGATCATTTGTCCTCATTGGGGTTATAAGTTGCCAACAAACAATTATATGTGCCAAATAACTTATCATATCGACCAACAAATTTTGATTGTTCGTTTGGTTATCAGTGGCACATTTTACATGATCAAATGTTTGTTTTTGACAATTGGGCTTGATCCTCTTCTGCTATAAAAGGGTCATCCTGTAATTATAGACACCAACACCATGCAAACCAAGCAAATGCTTGGGGCCCCACAGGTCAGATTGCCCTGTGCTGGCCACAATCAGTTGAAAAAACTAGGGCAGAGACATACTGTACCACCTGTGCAACTGCCAATGGGGTCCAGTGGGGGAGGGAGCCTTTCTCACCTGTAAAGTGATAGCATAAGTGCCCAGGTGGCAGTGGTCAGCTAAGAGTGGGGCTTAACGGGCCAATTGGGGATGAACAGAGCATTGTGACGGGCCACAACGTAGAGATATAAGAGGGTGGAGCTTAGCGGCGCAAACACAATTTTGCTTGGAGCCCCGTAAATTCAAAATCTGCCTCTAATTTTAATTGGATGATTCTCCTCATCATGTGCCTATATATACAGCAAAACTGACAATTGATCTACAGAGAATTAGACATTTCAGTTTATTGTGAGGAATCTAGTCAGTGTAATATTGAAACATTTTTTTATGATTTTATCAATACCATTGGGGTTCCAACCTCAGTCACCCCTACAGCCCTGCTGATCCTCTGAATAGCGCTGCACTGTTGGTAGTGGCTGTGCCTGATATTGCAGTTTATTGCAACTCCATCCCATTCAGATTGGTCCAAACTACAATACCAGTCACAGCCACTATGAAAGGGGAGGAGCTGTCCTTGGTAAGAATGAAGGGTATCTGGTTCTGTTTAAGAAGGGTATAAAAATTACTAGCCCTTTAAAAATATGTTTTCAATATCCAGATACAACTAGGACAATGAAACGCGTCGTACATTGTGTCACAGTCACCTTCTATCAGTCATTTCTTCCAGGCTCATTTGTGGTTATTTTTTCTAGTGACTTTCTTTACAAAGGAGACCTGATGTATCCCACATAAATCCCCTGTGAGACCATTAACTGTCTTCCGATTCAATGTTACCTCTCAGTCTGAGCTGGGGTCAGAGGAATGAGTATAGGGGGCATCCCTGTTTTTAGATACAAGATTATAAGTGACCCTTTCCATACCAAGGAGCCAATATATGAATTCATCATTTACATGAAAATACAGATGCAACCCTCTCCCGATAAACTCCAAGGTGCATTCCCTAAATATTACTTTATTACATTTTACGAGTCACTGCTGCTGAGTTCCCCTGTATCAGAGGATGAGGTCAACTGAAAATATCAGGGGTGCAGTTAATAATATAAGAGGTGCAGTTGTTGCAGTTCCTTAGTGCTGGAGCTATTCTGCATTTGGATTGAAGGTGGCATCTATGGAGAAAGCTGCACCCAGTTCAGGCAAGAATGTATGTATGATAGATACAGATCTTAAGGCTGGAGAAATGATGCCCTGATATCTTTCTAAGTAGGTGGTGAGAACCTGTGCAGGAACCTCCTCTTTATAAATCCTACGAAGTTATGGGGTAAAGTCTCTCTATCATAGATGGTTAGGGGTATGGCACCAGGAAGGGTGTGGGACTTGGACCCCCATCAATCGGATAATGATGGCCTATCCTGAGGATAGGTCATCAGTATTAAACACTCCGACAACCCCTTTAGGGCTAAGACATCATCAGTTCCTCTGGTCTACTGTAGTATCAAACAAAATGGTCATATCTCAACCCTTGAGGCCCCGCCCCCCACCCAACCACATAAGACAGTCAGCTTATAGGAATGTGGTGCAATGGTATAATCACCTATTACAACTGTATAATAATATAACCATGTGAAATTCAGCTGCAGTATTTCAGTATAACAATATATTGTATAAAATAGGGTTTCTATATGCTTTACCATTAGATCCGGTGGCAAGTTAGTAACAGGCACCAATGCAGTATATGCATATCCGTCCCGGGCCCAGCAAAAAAAGTTAGAACCATTTTGCAGACAAGAATAGGACATGTCTATTGAAGTGAAAAAGAAAATGGCAGCATGCATGCAACCGAGATCCGTGTTTTGCGGATCTGCTATTTGCAGACCACAAAACGGATGTGGTCATGTGCATAAGCTCTTATTGGTAGAAGACAAATAAGGGTTGTGGTTTGGGCTAGATTGTGTTGCTTGCCAAACATGTCCAAGCCACACCCAACCGTGGCAGCCAATGACTGCATGATTTTTATGGTAAAATGGTGCTGCTACTGGCGACCACGAGTAGGTATGGCTTGGCTGCTTGTGGTGTCACCTTTATACCTACTTGCTCTCAGTCTGTTTTCTGAGACCACATGGAAAGGTGAGCTTTTGCGATCTGTTCACATGGTAAATTACTGCATGGTGGCTGTTGTGCTGTGCCTACGGGGTGGTGTGACCTCTCAATGTACTAATTACCCATCAGTGATGGACCCAACAATGTCTCAATAGCCACTCCATACAATAGCTCCGGAGTACTCTACTCCATGTTACTTATCACTGGCTTGGTGGGAGCTCTCAAGTTTTTCACTCCAAGTTGACCATCAATGGCTTTGTTGAGGTGGTGGCCCCATGAGACCCAAAATCTCCAATAGCTCTTATCTTTTTCCTTACCAGTTGCCCATAATTGGCTTTGGTGCTCACATGGTGCATTACTGCATGGTGGCTGTTGTTGCTGCAGTGATGTATCTGTGGGGTGGTGTGACCTCTCAGTTGACTAATTACCCATAACTGGCTTCAGTGATGGCCCCACCAATGTCTTTATAGCCACCCCATACAATAGCTCTGGAGTTCTCTACTCCATTTTACTTATCAATGGCTTGGCGGTGACCCTAACCAATATCATGTGAGACACTCCTTTAAATAGCTCTACAGTTTTTTTACTCCAAGTTGCCCATCAATGGCTTTGTTGAGGTGGTGGCCTCATAAGAGCCACACCCTCCAATAGCTCTTAAGTTTTTCCTTACCAGTTGCCCATCATTGGCTTTGGTGGTATCCTGAACCAAAGTACATATAAAGAGCCACCCACCCCATAGTTTTAGGCTTTCCATGCCAGAGCTATCTCCCACTGTATCCTGTTTCTGGCCCGACGTTAATCTCTAAGCTTCTTCTCTATTAGTGTGCCATGTGTGGAGAAACCAAGAGCTATTGGTTAGGTAGCTCTCAAGACATTGGTTTGGGTGCTCTGACTCTCTGAAAACCCAAGTTCAACTTTCCAGTGCTTAATGTGGTACGGCAGGATTGTCTCAGATACCTCACTTGCATATTTATACATGCTCATTATTCCAAGCAATAGTTCACACAAGGAATCAATACGAGAGAACTGGAGGCAAGTCACACATAGTGAACTCACAAAGAAATCTATTCTCAATCCCAATAGATTATACAACTGCTTGAGCAGCAGGGCTGGGCTGACATGACTGTCCCTCAGGAGAAATTGAGCTGTGTCTTTACATCTTACTTTTGCTGGATCTCTGACTTGAGACCCCCACTCCAGCAATTCATCTCCTCCCTGTCCACCCACCCCTCCATTTATCTTCCCCTCTGAGCATCCTACCAAAGTTATTTGTGCATTTGTGTTTTTCGCCTCTTTGTAGCTGGTGTGATATTTTTCTTCTCTTGAAGTCTTCCCTCCTTTATTGCTGCTGAACTAAGAGAAAACTAATGAGGATTTGGAAGGGCAATCTTTTAGCTTTATAAAAATATATTTCACATCAGCAGAACCTTTCAGGTCTTTCTGAATCTCGCAGGCTGGCATGAGTTTTGTCGAGTTCTGCCAGATTTCATTGTCTGTCATAGGTATTTGGCCATTAGACCAGTGGTCTTCAATTCTAGCTTTGAAGTTTTTGTTCATCCTTGATGACCATGGTATAGACCAAACTGGCTCAGATCTTGCTTTGATCATAAAAATTCCAATAGACCTAAATTTGCTGGTTAATGTACTGTTAATGCATCTATGAATCTAAATTTACTGTGCAGTGTAGAAAAAATAACTTTTTCTACACTGAAACCATCAACAAATTGCTGTTGATGGATCTATTTAATACATAACTTCACATCACATAAGCAGTGTCTTACCTTTAAGACTATTAGCACCAAGGTATAATGCATAACCTTAACCTTATCTATCAGAAGATCTGACATCGGCAGTTAGGGCTTGTTGTACACGTCAGTTATTTGATCAGTTATTTCCATCAGTTATTGTGAGCCAAAATCAGGTGCAGGTCAAAAACACAGAACAGGTGCAGATCTTTCCATTATACCTTATCTCTGAGTAGGCTTCTCAGAGATAAGGTATAATGGAAAGATCTGCACCTGTTTTTGGCTCACAATAACTGATGGAAATAACTGACCAAATAACTGATGTGTGAACAAGCCCTTAACCTACTCACTGACAGTTTCCATGTAGCATCAGAATTAACACAGTAACATAGCAACATAGTTTATAAGGCCAAAAAAAGACATCTGCCCATCCAGTTCGGCCTGTTATCCTACAAGTTGATCCAAAAGAAGGCAAAAAACCCCTGTGAGGTAAAAGCCAATTTTCCCTACTTTAGGGGAAAAAATTCCTTCCCGACTCCAATCAGGCAATCAGAATAACTCCCTGGATCAACGACCCCTCTCTAGTAACTATAACCTGTATTATTATTACCCTCCAGAAATACATCCAGGCCCCTCTTGAACTCTTTTAGTGAACTTACCATCACCGCCTCCTCAGGCAGAGAAATGATGGGAGAGATCTCTGTACTGACCCCTGATACATTTATACATAGTTATTAGATTTCCCCTCAGTCGTCTTTTTTCTAAAGTGAATAACCCTAATTTTGATAATCTTTCTGGGTACTGTAGTCCACTCATTCCAGTTATTACTTTAGTTGCCCTCCTCTGAACCCTCTCCAGCTCTGCTATGTCTGCCTTGTTCACAGGAGCCCAGAACTGTACACAGTACTCCATGTGCGGTCTGACTAGTGATTTGTAAAGTGGCAGTACTAAGTTCTCATCACGGGCATCTATGCCCCTTTTGATGCAACCCATTATCTTATTGGCCTTGGCAGCAGCTGTCTGACACTGGTTTCTACAGCTTAGTTTGCTGTTCAGAAATTCACAGAAAAAAATGCACTATAACAATAGACGCAAACAACATATGGACTAAGCCCTCACTCTATTGATAAAATCTGAGACTCTTAGCCAATACATTTTGATCAAAATACATCTGTGCCCACCTAACCAGCACCATGGTGGTCTCAGTTCAGGCAGGTCCTATGCTAAACCTACCTATGTAGTTGTGCATCTATGTCCAAGAGTGCAGACCCTACACATATAGTGTGCTGCTCCTAGTTACCTCTGTGTGCATCAGCAACCAATGAGAGGAGGAGCACACATACCTATAGGTACCACCTAATCAAGATCGCCTCTTAGATAGGTGGGGCAAAAGTGCACATGAATGCTACTCCCCTGATAATAGGAGTGCATTCACACCTGAAGGTGCTACTCTTTCAAGACACATAAAAAAAATATTTACGGAAAAAACATACAAAACATCCTGCATGATATGATGTGATGCCTGCTCCCATTTATAGTAAAGACGCTGAATATTTTCTCTTAACGCCAGGGTGAGGCGTATGAGCGGAGCACCTTCCCATTTTGGTCAATTGAGCTGAGCCATTGGAAAATTGCATGATGTAAAATGTGCAGATGTGCAAGGCTACATTTAGAAATTCACAGAAAATAATGCACTATAACAATAGATGCAAACAACATATGGACTAAGCCCTCACTCTATTGATAAAATCTGAGACTCTTAGCAGATACATTTTGATCAAAATACATCTGTGCCCACATGCTGTTCACTAAAATTCCTAGGTCCTTTTCCATGTCAGAGTTACCCAGTGTTTTACTATTTAGTATGTACTGGTGACTTGCATTATTCCTTCCCATGTGCATAACCTTACATTTGTCAGTGTTAAACCTCATCTGCCACTTCTCTGCCCAAGCCTCCAGTCTATCCAGATCCATCTGTAGCAGTGTACTGTCCTCCTCTGTGTTAATTACTTTACACAGTTTAGTGTCATCTGCAAAAATTGATATTTTTCTGTGCAAGCCTTCTACAAGATTATTATAATATAAATATATTGAAGAGAAAAGGCCCAATACTGACCAATGTGGTACCCCACTAGTGACAGTGACCCAATCTGAATATGTGCTATTAATAACCACCCTCTGTTTTTTATCACTGAGCCAGTTACTTACCCACATACAGACATTTTCTCCCAGGCCAAGCATTCTCATTTTATATACTAACCTTTTATGTGGTACAGTGTCAAATGCTTTGGAGAAGTCCAGATATACGACATCCATTGATTCGCCGCGGTCCAGTCTAGAACTTACCTCCTCATAGAAACTGATTAAATTGGTTTGACATGACCGATCCCTCATGAATTATTTCCATACTACATGGAATAAGAGACAAAACAAAATGAGGACCTTCAAAGAGGACCCCTCACATCTCCTGACGTACTTGGTTTAGTAAATACTTGCATTCTCCATGAAATAACAACGCTATGTCGTCTTTACTTACAACTCCTGGCAAAGTATGAATAAACTGACCACTGAGTGTTAAATGGCATCTGTCAGCAGATTTGTAACTATGAAACTGGCTGACCTGTTACATGTGCACTTGGCAGCTGAAGACATCTGTGTTGATCTCGTGTTCATATGTGCCCGCATTGCTGAGAAAAATGCAGTTTTAATATGTGCAAATGAGCCTCTAGGAGCAATGGGGACGTTGCCATTACACCTAGAGGCTCTGCTCTCTCTGCAACTGCCGCACCTTCTGCACTTTCATTCACAGGGCCAGGCAGTGTAACTGTCATCACACTTGGCCCTGTCAATCAAAGGGCAGAGGGTGCAGCAGTTGTCTCTAGGTGTAATGGCAACACCTCCATTGCTCCTAGAGGCTCATTTGCATATATTAAAACATCATTTTTCCTAGTGGGCACATATGAACATGGGACCAACACAGATGCCTTCAGATGCCAAGTGCACATGTAACAGTTCAGCAAGTGTCATAGGTACAAATCTAATGACAGATGTCCTTTAAAAGTCTCCTATGTCAATGGAGCAAGTCCTTACACACTTTCAGTACTTATTGGATAGTTTAGGACAGGGGTAGGCAACCTCCAGCACTCTAGGTGTTGTGAAACTACATCTCCCGTCATGCACACTTGCTTGGCTGTTCTCTAAACTCCCACACAAGTGTAAGGTGCATGCTGGGAGTTGTAGTTTCACAACAGCTGGAGTGCTGGAGGTTGCTGATCCCTGGTTTAGGAACATGCCACAATGAATAGGGGGAATGATGGTGCACAGTTTTTTTTTTCATTTCTAGTAGGAATAACAGAGGATCTGCAGAACCTTCTACTAAAAGTTCTAAACTGTTATTTCATGTGAAATAACAGAGACATATCCAGACATTTAATTAGAGTGGACAGTTCCTTGTTAAAGAGAAGTCTGACTTTTGATTAGCACTAGCTATATAATCAGCACAGCAACTATAGCATCTTTGTAATAATCTTCATGACTGTTTTGCACCGTTTGCTATTTGTCATTTTGTCCTCAATCTGTGCAGCATGGAAATAAATCTGTTACTACTGTACATGGAAACCAGCAACAAGGAGGTTAACTGCTGATGATCAGCCATAAGATGGCTTGCTGTAAGTCTGGGCTGTGTGAATATTCAGAAGTGTAACTTGAAGCTCCTAGACCCCAATGTAAAATCTGCCGTGGTGCCCCCACCTACCATGTGCCATTTATAATAGCACTGTCGTATGTGACAGAAGGGCACCACTATAAGCGCTGTCAGGAGACTTCGTAGTACAGTATTTCTTCATACTAGAGTGACTACTACTATTTTAGTAATAAAATGAATGTAACTTGCTGTTCCATGCCCTGCGGGCTGTTTTTATTCTCCAGTTAAATATTTCATAGAAATCTCAGCGCTCACAACGCCCTCGTATTACTTGTGTGCATGCATGAAAAGGTGAATGATTAGACGGCCTCTTATTTAATACTCTGCACATTTGACATTCAGTCAAAGTATCTGAGATTCCAGTCCAGGCTTCATGAAGTTACAAATGCTGAGATATCTGGAGCAGTTCAGGCGATTTGAACGCATCATTAAACCCCAGTAGGGGGAAATATCTGATGCTAAGCTACAATGTTGATTATTTATTATATTTTTCCACAGCGGCTTCCAAAAGGAGGTAGGTGTTTATCCTCCACAAAATGGATTGAGAGCGGAGAAAGCTGTGGATAAAATATCCCAGATTCTATGTTATATACGCACATAAATGACTGAAATGTTATTTATGAATTAGCAATGTGATATCACAAGTTGCTACTATGATGTCATTGACTCTGTTAGATAGATAGATTGATCTTAGATATATTTATTATCTATTATCTATCTAATATTATCTATCTATCTTACATTTAATTATTCTATCTATCTACTATCTCATGTATCTAACTGTCTTTTATATAATCTCTCTGTCTATTTCATATCTATCTATCTATCTATCTATCTCTCTCTCTGTCTATCTATCTATTTCACATCTATCTATCTTAATTTATGAATTAGCAATGTGATATCACAAGTTGCTACTATGATGTAATTGACTCTGTTATCTATCTATCTATCTATCTATCTATCTATCTATCTATCTATCTCTCATCTAACTTACATTTACTCTCTTTTTCATGCATCTACCCATCTCTGCATTATCTATCTAGTAGGTGGTGCTTGAAATTTTGGGAACCCTTTGGAATTTTTGTTTTATATTTCTGCATAAATTTGACATAAAACTACATTAGATTGTCAAACAAGTCCTAAAAGTAGATAAAGATGACCAAATCAAACATATGAGATTGATTATTAGACTAGGATATTAGACTTGGTTATTTCATAATGGCCAAGGCTACTATTTGTCACAACTTTGTTTGATTTGGTTATCTTTATCTATATTTAGGACATGTGTGAAAATCTTATCTCCTGTCTATTTGTTGCGCTGGCTGCTCGCCACTGCCTTGTTCCTTCCTGTTATAGTTCCGGCCGCTGGCGTCCTCTGCAGGATATGGCTTGCATGTCTGGTCTAAAGGTCTCCAGACTCTCACTCTTGGCCTCTTAAAGAGCCAGCACATGCACCTCCAAATCCTTCCCCAGCCAATGGCTGGTCATCCTATGTATTTCAGGTACTCTCCCCAGTGGGAGGGTGCCTGAGATTTAGGTTCTAGTCTGTAGTTTACCAGCCAAGGTGCTATCTTTTGTCTGACTACCCATGTCCTGAACTCCTGCCTGACAACTGATTCTAATTCCATGACACATGTCCTGACCTTAGTTTGTTTCCTTTATTAGCCCCATTGCTGCCTGCCCTGGCCTTGGACTTGTTTATTGGATTTGTTTGTAGGCTTCCTTCCCTGACCTTGCCCTGTCTCCAGACAATGTATATTGCCTGACCCCTCAGTGCTTTGTACCAGAGTCTTTGACCTCAGTGGGTGAGCTGCCAAGTACACCGGACTATCTCAAGAAGTAGTGGCCTGGTAGCTTCCCTGCAGTGAAGAACAGATCCCTGTATAGGGGTTAAAGGGTGAAAACTAGGGCACTGCCAGGATAACGCCCTTAGTGCTACCCCAAAGCCAAACTAGTTAGTTGGTACAGTGGGTCCATACCCACGGCCTGTCTATCTATCTATCTATCTATCTATCTATCTATCTATCTATCTATCTACCTGTCTATCTATCTATTCACAGGGTTTTTTTGCCTTCCTCTGGATCAACTTATAGGAAAACAGGCCGAACTGGATGGACAGATGTCTTTTTTCGGCCTTGTAAACTATGTTACTATGTTATGTTACTATGTTTTTATGTGAATTGTAGAAAAATTATCCTGCTGCTAGACACAAGCTGTTATGAAATTGCTGTAAATGGATCTATTCACTGTGGGCTAAAATAATCATGTACATTGAGCTGATCAGCGCAAATTAATGGCATGAAAACACTATGGTCCCCAAGTTAGCACTGACAGGTAGATGTCTTTTTGGTTACATTTCCAACTATGAAAGCAAAGCTGTAACTAGTAGAGAGAGAGACCTATTATAAAGTTAAAATGGGGCACCCTGTACTGGTGCTGGTTTGCAGGTCGCAATGCCCTTGAATGTTCAGATGTTTACTTATCTTTGCAGATGATTCATCCCATGTCTGCCATCTTCTTCTACTTCACATTTACATTTTTCTTGCCTCTTTGCTGTAATATTGCTCTTGAACTATATTTTATAGGAAATGTGCTCCTCCATTGAGTATCGCAGAGGCAGCACACAGCAACATTATAAATAAATGATAATAATTGTTATCACCCTCTGTAGAGTAACAAGGCAATTGGCCTATTCAATAAAATATTTATGTAAGGAATTATGATATTCCTGAAAACCCACAGAAATTAATGGCAAAATCTTAAGAGAATACTAGATCTAAATAAATAAAATGTTTAGGACTTGTTAGGAGGCAGCAAAAAATGTGCATTCCTCTCTAAGGTCAGATGGATACTTATACATTGGGGCATTGAGAAGGTAGTAGGTGCATCTGCAGGGCTGGAATAAGGGGCAAGAAATTTGGTGGTGGCACCTCTCCAATAGCAGTATCATATGATGCATGGTTTACCCTTGAGATTCACATAAAAATGTGTATAAGAACAGCCAGTGTCGCCATGTTGAAATATACGATGGCTGATCATGTGTCTGGCAGCTGTTAATCGCAATTGTTCTATGGCAATGTAGGCAGATCTTAAGCCTTTACATTTTTGTTGCAGGTCGATCTGATCTTTTCAAACATCCATGTCTTGGTGCTGGAAGTGTCTGAGAAGAACTGGTAGGAGCGGAGCTCTGGATCCCCAAGGTGGTGGAGGGCCTGGGCATGTTGCATTTTCCCATATTTTGGCCATATGCATCTAAACCCACAAAATAGCCCCCCCCCCCCTCCCCCCCCCAAGCATGCCCTTGATCAAGGACTGAAAGATTAAAAGTGATGTATTTAAATTGTTGGTTCAAAGCCCTGGCAATCAGGGTGAAATGTGACAGGGTTTGGGGAGTTTGGGGTCTTGGAAGGAACTGACATATCATTCTTTTGTAGCTTTAGATCAGATGGGATGAAATGCTATAAATGTCCTATCATAAATTATCTTTGTTTCAATGTATCAGTCATGGAATGGCTAACATAAACTATGGTCTAATGGCAAGAGATGTCATATGTGTCCCAATAAATATCTGTCATGGTCTTGGGTAGTGTATCCTCTGTGCCATATTTAGATTGGTACAGATTATGAATTGGTCTAAAGGAGCCTTTGATACTACAAGGAGGTACTATATGCACTTCTACACAGGAATTCCCATATTGTGGTCTTTAGAATTTTTTCGGCCTGGACATGTTAGAGACAGAATCCAGACTATAATTAAATAACATTGTGATCATCTTTTTTTCCATAAGAACTTAAACCAAGCTAAAATATGTAACCAATCCATAATCGTATAATCAGAAGACAAGCCAAAGACAATGGACACAGAGGGTCAGGGGCACGGCTAAAGGGGGTGCAGATGCAGCTGTCACACCAAGAGTCCGGTGCCATAAGTTCCTTAAAGGGGTATTCCGGTAACGTAACTTAATTTTTGATAAACTGCATTAAGGCTGCAAGCTGTGACCCAACCAGAACCCCTACCTATACATATAACCAGAGCTTCATTTTACCTTGCAATCCATTTGTCTAGCTCCTGTGTGAGCCTGCAGCACACTGACAGTATCATGGCTCCTGATCTTCCCTCACAAAACTACAATCCCCACAATCCCTAGCTTTCCCGCTGTGAGTTTGTGCTTGTTCCTATAGATGTTTACTGATCGGCTGCCTGATACACAGTCTGGTCACGCCCCCTTTACTCAGTAAGCTGCAGCACACTAACATTCAGCTAGAGAATTGATAGCAACACACTGAGCATGCCTGACCTGACAAAGGCTCAGAACTACAGGTCAGTGCCATGGTAACTTATGAGGAACACAGTGGGTAACAGGGGAAGAAAAGTACTTTATAACTACTGAACGGTAAATATGTAAAATTGACATTATATTAGGTAATGATTGATGATGAATTAGTCTAAAATATAAGTTATATTTATGGTAACCGGAATACCCCTTTAAAGCAATTATAAATAGATAGATAGTAGACCCCGTTTGCATTGGGACCAAGGAGCACAGTTGACTGGAAAAAGCAAAGAAACCAAAAAGACAGAAACATATAAGCTTTGAATAATAGAATGCCTTATTGTGTCATCAGGTCTCCTCATGACAAGGTTGAAGGGCAGAGTTAGCATTGGAGCACATGAAGTGAGTTATAACCTCCTACTGAAACTAAGGGTAGACTATTAACTGTTATTATACACTATAATAACAACTTCACAAATTCCAATCTCTAGCTATGCAGGACACAGATCTCCACCAATGTATGTATCCCCCATTCTGTCAGGAACAAAAGTAAGTGAGAAATCAGATTATTCCAATGACATTCAATGAACAAAACAAGCGCTCTTTCTGGCATTGCCCCACATCACCATTAATTAGAAGGACAGTATTAGTCAGAGCTGAACAGTCTCATAATTATTTCCATTGATTTGGAAACAGATTACATTAAGAACGGGGCTGGCAATCAAAAGAGCAGCTTCCACTTATCTTTTTTGCTTTTTCCTTATTGCTTTCCTATCTCTTCTGGTCTTTTTTAACCCTTTTTATTCATTGGGGGCACCGATGCATCTGTTGACGTGTCTAGTTTTTTAAATTCTTCTCTCTCTTTATAACTTTAATGTAGTTTGTTCAACCAATGAAAATGACCCCCTAAAAATAAAGTCTCTGTTTAATGACCCCACATTGGTGTGCTGTGTCCAGTATCTGACAGATGTCATATCTGGTGAATTTAGTTGATATACTGTGTAGCATCTGTATAGGGGTAAAATGCACCAGTACAAAGGGGTTGTCTGAGCATAAGATTATACAGAAGGGGGTAACAACATGCTACCTGGTGCCACATGCTGCCCAGGCTTCCATTCGGTGTGGCCCCCAACCACCTACACACAGAAAATCATGTTTGTCTGGCTAATAAAGTGTAGTTTCCATGTGAAATGAGTAGCCCACGGCTCAGGAGCAGGGGCAGGCAAGTACTACTGGTACTAATGTGTAGCCATCTCTTGGACCCTCATCTATAGGAAAAATGGGGGTTTATTGACCATTGTTTGCATTCACATCTCCATTTTGGAAATCCAGCTGCCTGACCTCATTACAGTCATAGAGGATCTGGAGATGAAGTAGATGATCCAGCAGGCTGCTCTGTGCCAGAACAGCCTGCTGGATCTCCAAACAGGAATGTGAACGAAGCCTTAGAGATATCTAAGCATGCAGCTCTCTCTAATGTAGTTTTTGGCTTAGGCAGGGTGCTAAATCTACTTAAAGGGGTTTTCTGAGACTTTACAACTGATGAACTATGCTCAGGATTGGTCATCGGTATCTGATTGGTGGGGGTCCGACACTTGGGACCCCCGCTAATCAGCTGTTTGAGAAGACAGCGGTGCTCGCGTAGAGTAGCGGCCTTCTCTCAGCTTCTCCTAGGCGAGTGACTACACATTCATCAGTCACGTGGCCTAGGTGCAGCTCAGACCCATAGAAGTGAATAGGACTGAGCGTGGAACCAATCACAGCCGCTATACAATGTACGGTGCTGTGCTTGGTAAGGAGGGAGAAGGCCGCAGTGCTCACAGGAGCACCATTGGCTTCTCAAACAGTCCTGGGTATCTGACCCCCACTGATCAGGTACTGATGACCTAATCTAAAGATAGGTCATCAGTATTAATGTCTTGGAAAACCCTTTTAAAGTGACCAGTCCTTTAAAAGATTTACTGGAAGTACTCCAGGGTATGGAGACTTATTGGCAATGCTCCATGGGAACCGAATATGCAAAGAAAGAGAACAATTTTGCCACAGTCTCCTTTTGAAAGTGGCACCATATGAGTGAAGATCCGACTTGTTCTCTTTCTTGGGAGATACTTCTTAGCAACATTGTAGTTTATGGTAGTTGTGAAATGCTAAGTAGTCACCACAACACCTATAAACTACGATGGATAGAGCTACATAGATGCCTGGTCTTCTATTCTCTGGAGTGCTTATTGGGAGAGAAGGTGACACCTCTCAACCCATTAGGTGAATGTCCTGGAAGTGGAACCTGCACCTTTCAGACATATATGACTTGATGTTCCAGAAACATCTCAGATGGCAATTTCCCTATAATTTTTATGCTGGAGCTAGATGGCAATATGTGTCACATGGTATGAAGATTATGATGTTGCATTGCAATGTGGCTAACTGTGACATGACCATGCTGGATTTTTGGTCACAAGTCGCAAGCAACTCTGCCATCATAGACCAATACAGACCACAATGCAAGTCACATGAGACAGTGATTTGCCTGAGACCTTTCTTGGATTTGGTTATTTTTTTCTTTGTTTTACAGCTAATTTGCAGCTCTAAAATAGTCACATGGAAGTTTTTGGTGACTTTTCTGAGACTTCCGGCGACGCGATAAATGTCGCTGTGTAGTCTCTGCCTTATTACGGACCTTCCGAGTAGTACAATATGACAATGTGGCCCTCAAACCAAAAAAGATTGTGCACTCCCTGGTAATGAGGAACCAGTCTGGGTAGACAAAGATAAAGTTAAAAATTTTTGTTGCAGATTTGGCTGTAATGTACACATCTGTGATGAGCTTAAAGGTATTCTCATCACCGACAATGGAGGCATATTGCTAGGATATGCCTTCATTGTCTATGCCCAGAACGGAGCGGGAAGAGTGGTGGCTGGAGTTTCCCGGGGTCCAGCAACCCCCAAGTGCTCTCCCCACACAAGTGAATAGGAGTGCACCGCGCTTGCTCGGCCACCACTCCCATTAATTTCTAGGGGGCCAGCAGCGGCCCCATAAAGATATATGGAGTGCGGCTGTGTATGCGCAATGCACCCTCCACCACCTTTCCCCGCTCTGTTCTTGGTGCTGGTACGGGTCCCAGACGTGGGAACCGCACCTATCAGACAATGGGGCATACCCTAACGATATGCCCCATTGTCTTTGATGGGAATACCCCTTTAAGGGAGTTTTCTCACAAAGTTATCTATAAGCCAGAAAGCAAAGCCGCACTCAAATAGAGAACACCCAGCACGTCTATATATTACATGTAATATTGCATTCCATCTGTGGGAAACACTGTAGGGGAAATCTATGGCCATCAGCAGCCATCACAACCTCTTTAAGACCGCACCAATCCAGAGCTAAACCCAGAAGATTTATGTGTGTGTATGCCGTACTAGGTGTAGGAGAGACCTGGAACAATGGTTAGGTGTGCTTGATTTTTTTATTTCATTTTGAAAGTCTTACAAAAAACTAACATTTTTTGCTTTTCTAGCAAGTAACCATTACATACTGGCTATCGAAAGGGATGTCATACTGAGACAGTACAGGATTAGTACAACATGGCTACATGCATCCAAAATCAGCGCTATACCTGTCCACAGATTATGTGTGGTATGGCAACTTATCCCTATTCACTTTTAGTGGAGTTGAGCTGCAGTACCAGACACAACCTGTGGACAAGTGTGGCACTGTTTGTGAAAGAAACCATGTTATTGCAGGAGCTTGATTTTGCATTTCATTTCGTATATTTTAGGGTAATGATAAAGCATAAAAAGAAAAAAGTATTCTAAAAATACAGAGCTGACCTTGAAAAGTAGTAATTGGCATCTTCTGGAAATAGTGTGCCAAGAGTTTTCCCTTTAAATAATGGGCTTTGTGTAGATATGACCTATGCAAATCAGCATCCATAATAAAGGACATCCCAGATATCTCGCCTGTGAATATGGTGCCGTGAACCTCTGTCCTTGGGTATGTTTTCTGTATCTTATTCTCTCTTTCAATAGCTTTTGCATAAGAACTATTACTACTGTGCTCCTAAAACTCAGGAGACGCCTTATCTCCAGCAAAGAAACAAATCCAACGATATTTGTTATAACTTTATAAAATGAATTTTTACGTTCTATGAAAAGGAAGAACCGGCCCTGACAGCGTGATTTATTGCACAATTGAACAATTCAAGGGTGTAAATGAATACAGGCTCATATAGACCGGGGTGTACGAAGACAATCAATTAGCATGTAATCTTGGGCTAGTGGGATATCTTGGGATTATTTATCAAAGTCTTTTGGCTGCTGAAAAATTTAATAACAAAAGAATTAAAAATGGAAAGAAAATCAGATTAATTTTATTGACCTATGCTCATCTGCGTACTTGTGTAGTTATATTGCCATTGGTGCAATACATTTCTATATATATTTGTATATATCCCTTCTAATTCTCTCTTTCTCTCTCTCTCTCTCTCTCTCTATATATATATATATATATATATATATATATATATATATAAACACACACAATATATACAGTACAGACCAAAAGGACACACCTTCTCATTCAAAGAGTTTTCTGTAGTTTCATGACTATGAAAATTGTAGATTCACACTTAAGGCATCAAAACTATGAATTAACACATGTGGAATTATATACTTAACAAAAAAGTGTGAAACAACTGAAAATATGTCTTATATTCTAGGTTCTTCGAAGTAGCCACCTTTTACTTTGATTACTGCTTTGCACACTCTTGGCATTCTCTTGATGAGCTTCAAGAGGTAGTCACCTGAAATGGTATTCCAACAGTCTTGAAGGAGTTCTCAGAGATGCTTAGCACTTGTTGGCCCTTTTGCCTTCACTCTGCAGTCCAGCTTACCCCAAACCATCTCGATTGGGTTCAGATCTGGTGACTGTGGAGGCCAGGTCATCTGGCGTAGCACCCCATCACTCTCCTTCTTGGTCAAATAGCCCTTACACAGCCTGGAGGTGTGTTTGGGGTCATTGTCCTGTTGATAAATAAATGATGGTCCAACTAAACGCAAACCAAATGGAATAGCATGCCGCTGCAAGATGCTGTGGTAGCCATGCCGGTTCAGTATACCTTCAATTTTGACTAAATCCCCAACAGTGTCACCAGCAAAGAACCCCCACACCATCACACCTCCTCCTCCATGCTTCACGGTGGGAGCCAGGCATGTAGAGTCCATCCGTTCACCTTTTCTGCGTTGCACAAAGACACGGTGGTTGGAACCAAAGATCTCAAATTTGGACTCATCAGACCAAAGCACAGATTTCCACTGGTCTAATGTCCATTCCTTGTGTTCTTTAGCCCAAACAAGTCTCTTCTGCTTGTTGCCTGTCCTTAGTGGTTTCCTAGCAGCTATTTTACCATGAAGGCCTGCTGCCAGGGGCGGATTGGCCATAGACCTAACAGGGAAATTTCCCGGTGGGCCGATGCCCAGTGGGCCACCTGGGCCCTCCTCACAGCCAGTCAGTGGAAGTTTTTGGGGATGTATTTTGTGCTGCTGGCTGTATTTTGTGATGGACTGTGGTATTTGGTTCTATTGGGGTGGTATAATGTGCCACAATATGGTACTGCTGGGCCTGCCTTCCATCAATTTGGACCTGACTACAAAATGGGGCCACTTTTAGTATTTTTTCCAGGGCCACTTAAAGTTCCCAATTCGCCCCTGCCTGCTGCACACAGTCTTCTCTTAACAGTTGTTGTAGAGATGTGTCTGCTGCTAGAACTCTGTGTGGCATTGACCTGGTCTCTAATCTGAGCTGCTGTTAACCTGCGATTTCTGAGGCTGGTGACTCGGATGAACTTATCCTCCGCAGCAGAGGTGACTCTTGGTTTTCCTTTCCTGGGGCGGTCCTCATGTGAGCCAGTTTCTTTGTAGCGCTTGATGGTTTTTGCGACTGCACTTGGGGACACTTTCAAAGTTTTCCCAATTTTTCGGACTGACTGACCTTCATTTCTTAAAGTAATGATGGCCACTCGTTTTTCTTTACTTAGCTGCTTTTTTCATGCCATAATATAAATTCTAACAGTCTATTCAGTAGGACTATCAGCTGTGTATCCACCTGACTTCTGCCCAACACAACTCATGGTACTAACCACATTTATAAGGCAAGAAATCCCACTTATTAAACCTGACAGGGCACACCTGTGAAGTGAAAACCATTTCAGGTGAGAGTGTGCAAAGCAGTAATCAAAGCAAAAGGTGGCTACTTTGAAGAACCTAGAATATAAGACATATTTTCAGTTGTTTCACACTTTTTTGTTAAGTATATAATTCCAAATGTGTTAATTCATAGTTTTGATGCCTTCAGTGTGAATCTACAATTTTCATAATCATGAAAATACAGAAAACTCTTTGAATGATAAGGTGTGTCCAAACTTTTGGTCTGTACTGTATATAAATACCATTAACATTTCATAAAATATTACAGTCATTGCAATACTCTAATTAGTAAAGGCCAATAAACTTAATATAAAGTGAAATTCCTTTAAAGGAATTTAAACCTGTCATCTCCAAAACACCCCCTGAATTAGAGTAAGCGGTGTATAGTGTAAGTGATGCTGAATCCGAATATGTAAGTTTTATCTTCATACTCACTTCCATTCTGACGCTGTGCTCCCACAAACCAGCAGTAAAATACATTGAGAGGACTCCTCTTTGAGTCCTCTTCATTATGTGAGTGAGCACTGGAGTACACTGAGTGCATTTTACTGCAGGTTTGTGGGAGCACAGCGTCAGAATGGAAGCGAGTATGAAGATAAAACGTACATATTCGGATTCAGCATCACTTACACTATACAGTCATGGCCAAAAGTTTTGAGAATGACACAAATATTATATTTTCACATGATCTGCTGCCCTCTGGTTTTTATGTGTGTTTGTCAGATGTTTTTATCACATACAGAAATATAATTGCAATCATATTATGAGTAACAAAAGCTTATATTGACAGTTAGAATGAGTTAATGCAGCAAGTCAATATTTGCAGTGTTGACCCTTCTTCTTCAGGACCTCTGCAATTCTCCCTGGCATGCTCTCAATCAACTTCTGGACCAAATCCTGACTGATAGCAGTCCATTCTTGCACAATCAATGCTTGCATTTTGTCAGAATTTGTAGGTTTTTGTTTGTCCACCCGTCTCTTGATGATTGACCACAAGTTCTCAATGGGATTAAGATCTGGGGAGTTTCCAGGCCATGGACCCAAAATCTCTATGTTTTGTTCCCTGAGCCATTTAGTTATCACCTTTGCTTTATGGCAAGGTGCTCCATCATGCTGGAAAAGGCATTGTTGATTGCCAAACTGCTCTTGGACGGTTGGGAGAAGTTGCTCTCGGAGAACATTCTGGTACCATTCTTTATTCATGGCTGTGTTTTTAGGCAAGACTGTGAGAGAGCCGATTCCCTTGGCTGAGAAGCAACCCCACACATGAATGGTTTCAGGATGCTTTACAGTTGGCATGAGACAAGACTGGTGGTAGCACTCACCTCGTCTTCTCCGAATAAGCTGTTTTCCAGATGTCCCAAACAATCGAAAAGGGGATTCATCAGAGAAAATGACTTTACCCCAGTCCTCAGCGGTCCACTCCCTGTACCTTTTGCAGAATATCAGTCTGTCCCTGATGTTTTTTCTGGAGAGAAGTGGCTTCTTTGCTGCCCTCCTTGAGACCAGGCCTTGCTCCAAGAGTCTCCGCCTCACAGTGCGTGCAGATGCACTCACACCTGCCTGCTGCCATTCCTGAGCAAGCTCTCCACTGCTGGTAGCCCGATCCCGCAGCTGAAACACTTTTAAGAGGCGGTCCTGGCGCTTGCTGGTCTTTCTTGGGCGCCCTGGAGCCTTTTTGGCAACAATGGAACCTCTCTCCTTGAAGTTCTTGATGATGCGATAGATTGTTGACTGAGGTGCAATCTTTCTAGCTGCGATACTCTTCCCTGTTAGGCCATTTTTGTGCAGTGCAATGATGACTGCACGTGTTTCTTTAGAGATAACCATGGTTAACAGAAGAGAAACAATGATGCCAAGCACCAGCCTCCTCTTAAAGTGTCCAGTGGTGTCATTCTTACTTAATCATGACAGATTGATCTCCAGCCCTGTCCTCATCAACACCCACACCTGTGTTAATGGAGCAATCACTGAAACGATGTTAGCTGGTCCTTTTAAGGCAGGGCTGCAATGATGTTGAAATGTGTTTTGGGGGATAAAGTTCATTTTCTAGGCAAATATTGACTTTGCAAGTAATTGCTGTTAAGCTGATCACTCTTTATAACATTCTGGAGTATATGGAAATTGCCATTATAAAAACTGAAGCAGTAGACTTTGTAAAAATTAATATTTGTATCATTCTCAAAACTTTTGGCCATGACTGTATACCGCTTACTCTAGTTCAGGGGGTGTTTCGGAGATGACCGGTTCCCTTTAAGCCATTATCTGATGATCCATAAATTTGAGAGAGAGAGAGAAATTCCTTGGCCAACTACTGCATCTGTGGTTTTCAACATTGCCCATTTGTTTGTGCATCTTCAAAAGAGCTTAAATAGCACATTTTGAAACCCTAGACTGATGTGAAATCTTTGCCTGGGAGAGACCTTGCTGTTGCAGCATAATTACCTTGTGTCTTGTTGTTGTGCTCAGTCATGTATGTACGTATGTATGTGAAACTATCATCCACAACCCCATCTTTGTAGCAGAATTTGGCTGTTCCTAATCCAGTTTTAAGCCTCCTACACAGCTGTGGCTGTTTCAGTTTTGGTTAATGACTGGATTTCAATTTACATATGAAAATGAAGATCATTATCATCTGTTTGGTATAATTGGCTAATCATACATCTGAATAAAAATCCCACAAAATCCCTGACTTTCTGCAAATGTGCCTAGGGGAAGGGATGCTGAAGGCAAAATGTGGTCACACCAAATATTGACTTGATTTACATTTCTCCTTTGTTCATTCACTTTGTATTTTGTTAATTGATAAAAATAAACTTTTAACACTTTTGAACTACTCTTACTTTGCAGCCGTATCCCCACACCTAACACAGTACAGTATATTAGAAAATTATATAAATTTTAATTCTGTAAAAAACATTAACAGGTGCATCTAAAAAAATAGAATACAATCAAAAAGTTAATTTATTTCAGTAATTAAAAAAAACGGAAACTCATATATTATATAGATTCATTACACACAGAGTGATCTATTTCAAGTGTTTATTTATTTAAATGTTGATGATTATGACTTACAGCTAATGAAAACCCAAAAAGTCAGTTTTAGAAAATTAGACTAATTAAAAAATTATTTTAATATAGAAATCTTGGTCTACTGAAAAGTATGTACAGTAGATGCATGCGATACTTGTTTGGGGCTCCTTTTGTATCAGTTACTGCATCAATGCGGTGTAGCATGGAGGCGATCAGCCTGTGGCACTGCTGAGGTGTTATGAATGCCCAGGTTGCTTTGATAGCGGACTTCAGCTCATCATCTTCCTTTTGACAATATTCCATACATTCTCTACAGGGTTCAGGTCAGGAGAGTTTGCTGGCCAATCAAGGACAGTGATAGCATGGTTATTAAACCATGTATTGGTACTGTTGGCAGTGTGGGCAGGTGCCAAGTTCTGCTGGAAAATGACATCAGTATCTCCATAAAGCTTGTCGGCAGAGGGAAGCATGAAGTATAAAATTCCTGGTAGATGGCTGTCCTGACTTTGGACTTGATATAACATTGTGGACCAACACCAGCGGATGACATGGCTCCCCAAACCATCACTGACTGTGGAAACTTCACACTCGACCTCAAGCAGCTTGGACTGAGTGCCACTCTTCCTCCAGACTTTGGGACCTTGGTTTCCAAATGAAATGCTAAATTTACTTTCATCTGAAAAGAGGACTTTGGACCACTGAGCAGCGGTCCATTTCTTTTTCTCCTTAGCCCAGGTAAGACACTTCTGATGTTGTCTCTGGGTCATGAGTGGCTTGAAATAAGGAATGTGATAGTTGTAGCCCATGTCCTGGATGCGTCTGTGTGTGGTGGCTCTTGAAGCTGCAGTCCACTTTTGAATCTCCTCCAAATTCTTGAATGGCCTTTTCGTGACAATCCTTTCAAGGCTGTGGTTATCCCTGTTGCTTGTGCACTTTTTCCTACCACACTTTGTTTTTCCACTCAACTTTCCATTGATATGCCTGGATACAGCACTCCGTGAACAGCCAGCAGCCTTCAGATTGCCTGCATTGTTGGGTCTGGTGTCTTTCATCTTCTTCAAAACCTTAGCAATGACCTTTTGTGCTTTTCTGGGCAACTGTCAAGTCAGCAGTTTTCATTGTGATTGTATAGCCGACTGACCCAGACTGAGGGACCATTTAAAGGCTTAGGAAACCTTTGCAGGTGTTTTATGATGACTAGCTGATTACAGTATGACATGAGTCTATAATATTGAATTTTTTCACAATATTCTGAAATACTGACTTTTTACTTTTCATTAGCTGTAAGCCATAATCATCAACATTAAAAGAAATAAACTATTGAAATAGATCACTCTGACATCTGCATAATCAATCTATACAAAACATGAGTCACTTTTTGAATTGAATTACTAAAATAAATTAACTTTTCAATTACATTCTAATTTATTGAGATGCACATGTATTTGTGTAAAGGGAAGTGGGTGTGGATCCACTGTACCAACTAACCAGTTTGACTTTAGGCTAGTCCTAAGGGCGTTATCCTGATGATTGCCTGCTTTTACCCTTTAACCCCTATACAAGGATCTGATCTTCGCTACCAGGCTTCTACCTCTTTGAATAGTCCCGGTGTAGTTGGCAGCTAAAGCACGGAGGCAGAGACACCAGTGAAAGTCACCAAGGGACCAGGCAATACTCATTGTCCATAATCAGACAGAGGTCAGAGCAGGAAGAGTTCATGCAAATCCATGAAACTTATGCAAGGTCAGGGCAGGCTGCAAAGGGTAGGACAACAGGGCAGGCAGCAGAGTTACAGGATCTGTAAATGGACAGAAAGTCAGTACAGGGGCAGACAGAGTAGCACACCTTCCCTGGTAAACTAGGAACCTAAGCTTAGGCAAGGAATGAGAGGGCAGGCCATTATTTGTAGCAGAAGCTGATTAACTATTTTTGGTAAGGTTATTCTGTGCAGATAGTTGTACTCCCATAAATGTGGCCAATTTACACACGTGTTTTGTTTGCCTTTACGGTAATTATACTCTTGATCATTATCATTAAAGTCAATATTAAATCTCCTTAGGAACCTCAGTTTAACTGAGGCTTCAAAAGTCAATACACAGGAGACTTCTCATAAGAGATTTTCCTTTTCATTGCTTTTAAAATGTTGTCAAGTGACACAAAGAAATATAAGCATCTAAAGCCCCCCTAATTCCAACATCTAGGATTTCATCATTCATGAATTTTCTCTGTGTGATTCAACAGTGTTGATTTGAGGCTCAGTTTCATTAATTTAAGCTAGAATGATCGGTAGCAGGAGCCATGTGGGTTTAAAAGCATGGGTTCCTTTTGAAAAATAAATTCTTTACATTTGATTTTTAGATTGCAGTTTTGTCCATGTGGCTCATAGAATCCATTAGCCTATGCTTCATGCATTTTTTTGCTTATTATTTTTCCTCAACGTTTAGATGCAATCATAATTTATAAGATGAGCTGCCATCTTCATTACCTCATGTGAGGAATGTGGAAACATCCTCTATGGGTTTTTAGATGTTGACTTTAATAGCTGCCATGTAATGTTTCATATTAATGTGCAGGGTAAGCATTTGTGAAGAGATGTGGGGCAACATATGCAGTTGCCAAGGGTCAATCACATGGGGGGCCCACTGGCACTATTTTCTTTACATGGCTCAGCACCAAGGCTGCACAATCTCCCCATTTATTGATCAGGCAGAGTGTTGATTATTATGATTTACTTATTTGAATGCGCCATTAACCCCATCTACCCCAGGCCTGTTTTCACCTTCCTGCCCAGGCCATTTTTTTGCAAATCTGACATGTGTCACTTTATGTGGTAATAAGTTTGGAACAATTTTACTTATCCAAGCTATTCTGAGATTTTTTTTTCTCGTGAAACATTGTACTTCATTACAGTGATAAATCTGAATCAATATAGTTCACCTTTATTTATTAAAAAAAAGTCCAAAATGTGTCAAAAATTTGGAAAAATTCACAAGATAGTAATACCTCATATGTTTACTTTATGTTGGCATCATTTTGTAAATGTCATTTTATTTTTATAGGACCTAGGCTTAGAACTTTAGAAGCAATTTTTCAAGAAAATTTCCAAAACCATTTTTTAAATACCAATTTAGTTATGAAGTGATTTTTAGAGGCTTACGTAATAGAAACCATATTACGTGAATGACCCCATTTTAGAAAATGCACCCCTCAAATTATTCAAAACTGATGTTACAAACTTTGTTAACTCTTGAGGTCTTCCACAGGAATTAATGGAAAATTAAGGTGAAATTTGAAAATGTCATATTTTTTGCAGATGTGTTATGCTAATCATTTTTTTCTTGCAACACAGCAAGGGTTAACAGCAAAATAAACCTTAATATACATTACTCTGATTCTGCACTTTACAGAAATATCCCATATGTGGTGGCAAACTGCTGTAGGGGAACATGGCAGGACTCACAAGGGAAAGAGCACCATATGGCTTTTGCAGTTCAGATTTTGATGGACTGGTTTACGGACGCCATTGGTTTTTATTTTAATGGGCGATTGTCTTTTGTTGGGGTTCATTTTTTACAGAATGAGGTGATGTTTTCATTGGTACCATTTTGGGGTACATATGACTTTTCGAGCTCTTGTAGATTTTTTTAAATTTTTAGAGCCGGTTGTTACAGAATCAGCAATACTTTTTTATTTTGGTTAAGTTTTACATAGTAAAAGCATTTTTGAAAGGACTAAATCTTGTGTTGCCATTTTCTGAAAGACATATTTTTTTTATTTTTCATGCGATTCTCTTGTCTAATTTTTTTGGGATCAGATGACGGTTTGATTGGTAACATATTGGGGTAAAACGTTTTGATTGTTTGGTATTACACTTTTTGTGAGGCACAGTGACCAAAAAATGTTTTGGCACGGTTTATATTGAGTTTTTTTACGGCTCTCATCTGACAGGGTGGATATGTGATATTTTTACAGAGCCAGTTGATACGGATGTGGCGATACCTAATATGTCTATTTTTCACAATTTTATATAGAGTAATTATGGGAAAAGGGCACTTTTTTTTACTTTGAACTTTTATTTTCTTTTTATTATGTAAAACACCTACTTTTTTTTTATACTTTTTTTTGCCCCACTGTGGGACTTTTGGGGATCTGATCCCCTCTAAAATACATTACAATACATGTGTATTGTAATGCATTGGCTGTCAGTGTATAACCAATGTAATACATCGACAGCCTTTTTGCCTGTGAGACTCAGGGGGCTGGGTCTCATTGTTCCAATCTCTCTATTTGGCCTAACTCATTCTGACCACAAAATTACATCTATGTGGAAAATGTGTCAATTCACCATATTTGTATTTTAATTATTCATATTGACTATAATAAAGATGAGATATTTTTATATTTGGTGGTTGTGTGTGCATGTGTTCTTTTTATCGGAGTTGGTAACCTTTTGGCTGCACCTGCACACATAGATTGGTATATTGTGCCTTATTTATACAGAGGTTTAAAATTAAATGGTACAAAAGGTAAAATTGCAATTTTTCAACAGATATGCCATTTCAGTGTCCAAAATGTTGTACTCATCATGTACTTCCTAGTTTTAGAAACACCCTAAATGTGACCCTAATCTTTTGCCTGTACATATAGCAGGGCTAAGAAGTAAAACAGCACAATTTGCATTTGAGGCCCAATCTGGTGATTTACACCGTTTGTGCTGACAACTGTAAAAATAGTGGGTGAAATAATAAATGGAATACCTGAGAGGTGACCCCATTTGGAAACTCCACCCCTTGAGATATATGGGGTGAAGTGAGCATTTGTCGACACAGGTATTTTGCAGAAATTAATGCGCAGCAAACCTATGTTTTCCACAGGGCATATCAGTACCCAATATGTTGAGCCCAGTTGATGAATTTATAGGCAGGTTCTACTAGGTACGGAAATTACATAAATGTGGAGTGGACGCAAGCTGCTTTATGGGCACATGGCAGGACTCAGAAGGGAAGGAGACCAAATTTGTCTTTTGAAGCATGCATTTCGCTCGAATGGTTTTCAGGCGCTACATCATATTTGCAGACCCCCTCAGGTACCTGTACAGTGGAAGCCCCCAATAAGTGATACCATTTTGGAAACTACAGTTCTCAAGTTAGTTAAAAAAGTCAAAGATGTTTGGGCAGAAAATTCTGCAGAGGCAAGTCATGGCTGGAAGTATTCTTCACGGGAGACTGTGCTCCAAAAAGTGGGGGGTATCACCTGTGAGTCAATGGATTTATCCGCACAGTAATGATGTGCAGAGCACCTGTAGAGAACTGGTATTTAGCCCTAGATGGTTACAATATGGTAGAAATGTTTGTTTTTGTATAGTGGTTTTCATGGCACTATTACTTACTAAATATGTAGTGATAGCAGTGGTAATGATGTGACAGTATTATATAGGCCTTGCATAGTAGTAAGATTGGTAATATTGGTCCACTGCTTTTTGTTCAGCAATAGTAATGGAGGTAATATGTAATAATTGTAGAGTGAAAATATTTGGATCTGGTATAGCAGTATTATTTGATAGCTATATACAGTATGAATATGATGAATTCTATTTATGCATGTGAAGATCCCGTGCCTTGGTTCTGTTGCCCCTTTTTTAACTCTCCTCGAAGCATTGCAGATCTCTTCTCAACACCTTCTGACTTGACTGAATGAATGACTGTGTTGTTTTTAAAGTTGCCAAAGGCTAAACTTGCCTAAAAACAGCCCTGTATATATATATATATATATATATGTATATTGTTATCTAATTAATTGAAATGTTTTGATTTGCTATATATGCTTACTCAGTGGTATTGTATGGATAGGTCAGGGTTAATAACCTTAAATCAGCCCTTTAGGATGCTAGGGGATGGGCCAGGGTTTGCCCCTAGAGGGAGTTCCTATTCAAGTCTAGACAGAAGCAGAGCTACTTAGAGGTTCTACATGTGCTTATTCCTTGGTATTAGGCCTCAGCTCAAAGAACCGTCATCTCTGAGACATTTACTGTTATGCAAATAAACAATTTTATCCAAAAACAGAAGGAAAATTAGAAGGTCCAGGTCTGCAGGACAGTGCACTGGAGTCAGACAGCAAGGTACTGTGCTAGTTTAAGGCCCATAGAAACTTTGCCGCTGTGAGAGGGAATATTGCCAAGGCACCCATCCACACTTTGAGATGGCTTGGCCAGCCATATCTCACATCTATACCCCTCAGCTTGGGAATTACAGAAGTGTGTATAAGAACCTTAATCACCAGCCTTGGATTTAGTAGACAGAGAGAGAGAGACTTTAGAAAGACAGTGGGAAGCAGTAACCCAGCCCCACTATTGCCGCTATCCATACATTGCTATTGGGGAACCTTTGCACAGTGATTTGCTTGGAATTGTACCTTGACACTGTCAGATGTAGTACTACTCCTATCCTACACTTTAGTAAAGAGAGAGACTTACTTATTTTCCACCACTGGCCTGGTTATTGTCTCCAGCACCAGCATTGCACCTGTATTCACACTCCTGCTTTGTACCCACCAAAATATCTAACACCAAGGGCACCCAAAATCACCATCAGGCTGGATCCCCAACATCAGGGTTTGCCTTAGGGAAGAAAGGGTGTGCACCACTGCATGGCCCTAGGAGGGTATTGGTGTGAGATTTCCACTCTGATCTGTGTACAGTTATTATTGCCAGAGACATTACCACACCTATCCTCCACTCTCTCCTCCGGGGCTGCCACTGTCTTTAAAGTAATCATCCAGCTGCATACCTTGTCTCTAATAGGGTCTGGCGGAGATCCAGCCACCACAAGGCAAATATGCTGGGATTTGGCTGGACAAAAGCCTTAGTCTTGCCTCTTTCAGCACTTGTAGTTTGAGCACCTGATTGTGATTCCTGGCCCATCTACTACTTAGGTCTTCGACAATGGTTTGTCATATCCTGACTACTCTGTTGGTGATGACCCTTGGCTTCACTACAACTCTGATTCTGCACCACTCCTGCCATTAACTGGGAATGACTCTGAGGATCACAACCTGGGAATTCAGCTGAAAAAGACCATACACCTCCTTGTGGGGATTCCTAAGATTCCACATCTCGGTTTGGCCAGTGTCAGATGAATTATGTCTATGGATCTACTCCATGAAGAACTATAACAATTACGATAGAAACATATATTCAGTTAGCCTAATGCCTTTAATTTTCACAACGTAAAATCAATTCCAGCCAAGGAGCAAACAATTTTAATGTGTAAATAATGTGATTCAGTCTGACTTTTTTTTTCAATAACACGAGGAATAAATTTATGGAGGGCACAAAAAGGTGGACTGTGAAAATTGTATTCATTTAGCCTAATCACTCATTATCCGTGTTGTTAAAGAACATAGCGCTTTGTTAATCAGAAATGGAAAGACCTTATTACATATGGAAATGAGTCTGAATGACTTTAATAAGGGAAGCCGCCTGCAGGTGATACTATTACATTCCCTTGAAGAACTCAGCCTACACACCCCCACATTGACCTGAAAAACTCCCGCTGATTCAATCCACAGTTCCTTGAGAGTTTGCTGCCAGTTGCAAAGAAACTGTTCAGGAAGATTGAGGAGAAAAAAAAACAAAGCAAATTAAATATGGGTTCTGTCTATTTAATGATTTTATTTGTTAAAGAAATTAAGAAATATGTGTGCTATAATGAGGAGATTGCAATGCCCCCTAGTCAGGAGAACAAGCACAGTAATCACCGCAGAAGAGCCAATTAGAAATCCTTTACACTGTACAGTGGTGTCGTCTCGAGAAAAGAAGAGATGCTTTGTCTTGTGTACTTACATGCTAAGAAAATAGAAACAGATATATGTAAATTGTGGAGCAAGTGTTCTTCCTACAGCCGGTGGTTACATAAGAGACAGCTCCATCACATAGTGATTTGTCACATAAAATGTAAGTCTCCATTGTAATCCCTCAAGGGCCCTTTTATGACTGTGGTTAGGCTGGTTTCACACGAGCGAGTGTCACGCTCCGGACTCGCAATGCAGCTCCCGTCCTGAACTTCCAGCACTGCTGGAGTCGCATAGTCATACTGCTAGTCATATAGTTATACTGCTCATATGTATAAGAATATAACTACTATAATACTGCCTCCTGTGTACAAGAATATCACCAATATAATACTGCTTCTATGTACAACAATATAGCTACTATAATACTCCATCCTATGTACAAGAATATAATTACAATAATACTGCTCCTATGTACAAGAGTAAAACTAATATAAAACTTTTCCTATGGACAAGAATATAACTACTATAAGGCCTCTTTCATACGACAGTATTTTTTGCGGGCTCCGATCCGCATTTTTCTCATGAAAAATGCGGACCCATTCATTTCTATGGGTCCGCAAAAAATACTGAGAGCATACGTTGTGCTGTCCGCGCCCGTATGCCCGTTCCGTAGCCCCGCAAAAAAGATAGAACCTGTCCTATTCTTGTCCGCAAAACGGACAAGGATAGGCATTGTTACAATGGATCCGCAAAAAAGACGGATGCCATACGGACGGCATCCGTTTTTTTTGCGGACCACAAAACACAACGTTCGTGTGTGAGAGGCCTAATACTGCCCCATATGTACAAGATATAGCTACTATAATGAGGTTCTCTGTGTACAAGAATATAACATTATACATTAATATACAAATATTAATTTTTACAAAGTCTACTGCTTCAGTTTTTATAATGGCAATTTGCATATACTCCAGAATGTTATAAAGAGTGATCAGCTTAACAGCAATTACTTACAAAGTCAATATTTGCCTAGAAAATGAACTTTATCCCCCAAAACACATTTCAACATCATTGCAGCCCTGCCTTAAAAGGACCAGCTAACATCGTTTCAGTGATTGCTCCATTAACACAGGTGTGGGTGTTGATGAGGACAGGGCTGGAGAGCAATCTGTCATGATTAAGTAAGAATGACACCACTGGACACTTTAAGAGGAGGCTGGTGCTTGGCATCATTGTTTCTCTCTGTTAACCATGGTTATCTCTAAAGAAACACGTGCAGTCATCATTGCACTGCACAAAAATGGCCTAACAGGGAAGAGTATCGCAGCTAGAAAGATTGCACCTCAGTCAACAATCTATCGCATCATCAAGAACTTCAAGGAGAGAGGTTCCATTGTTGCCAAAAAGGCTCCAGGGCGCCCAAGAAAGCCCAGCAAGCACCAGGACCGTCTCTTAAAAGTGTTTCAGCTGCGGGATCGGGCTACCAGCAGTGCAGAGCTTGCTCAGGAATGGCAGCAGGTAGGTGTGAGTGCATCTGCATGCACTGTGAGGCGGAGACTCTTGGAGCAAGGCCTGGTCTCAAGGAGGGCAGCAAAGAAGCCACTTCTCTCCAGAAAAAACATCAGGGACAGACTGATATTCTGCAAAAGGTACAGGGAGTGGACTGCTGAGGACTGGGGTAAAGTTATTTTCTCTGATGAATCCCCTTTCGATTGTTTGGGACATCTGGAAAACAGCTTATTCGGAGAAGACGAGGTGAGCGCTACCACCAGTCTTGTCTCATGCCAACTGTAAAGCATCCTGAAACCATTCATGTGTGGGGTTGCTTCTCAGCCAAGGGAATTGGCTCTCTCACAGTCTTGCCTAAAAACACAGCCATGAATAAAGAATGGTACCAGAATGTCCTCCGAGAGCAACTTCTCCCAATCGTCCAAGAGCAGTTTGGCGATCAACAATGCCTTTTCCAGCATGATGGAGCACCTTGCCATAAAGCAAAGGTGATAACTAAATGGCTCAGGGAACATAACATAGAGATTTTGGGTCCATGGCCTGGAAACTCCCCAGATCTTAATCCCATTGAGAACTTGTGGTCAATCATCAAGAGACGGGTGGACAAACAAAAACCTACAAATTCTGACAAAATGCAAGCATTGATTGTGCAAGGATGGACTGCTATCAGTCAGGATTTGGTCCAGAAGTTGATTGAGAGCATGCCAGGGAGAATTGCAGAGGTCCTGAAGAAGAAGGGTCAACACTGCAAATATTGACTTGCTGCATTAACTCATTCTAACTGTCAATATAAGCTTTTGTTACTCATAATATGATTGCAATTATATTTCTGTATGTGATAAAAACATCTGACAAACACACATAAAAACCAGAGGGCAGCAGATCATGTGAAAATATAATATTTGTGTCATTCTCAAAACTTTTGGCCATGACTGTACTATAATACTGCCTCTATGTACAACAACATAAATTTGGAAAATCTTCACACTGTTTTACTTTTTCATGTTTTAAATGTTTCAGCCTTGTGCTAAAATAAAAAAAAATCTAGTTTCCCCCCCCCATCATTCAAAACCTTCATAATAAGAATATAAAAGCAAAATCTTTGTTTATTTATTGAAAAGGAAAAAGCAAAAACCAAAAAGTTCAGTCTTGGTTTCATCCAGGGTTGTCAACTGTCCAGAAATTTCTGGACAGTCCGTAAAAATAGGAAAGTTTTTTCCTGAGGCTGGTGGTTCTTGACTAGATTATTTTGGTGGTAATCACAGCTCACAGTAAATTCTGGTAATGAGTGTTATCAGAATATTGAGCTATAGACATGTATTACTTATCTTTATAATTTATTATGGTTTTCCAATTTGTCCGTAAAAATGTCCATGATTTTGGGATGAGTTGTCCAGAAAAAAGAAAAATTCTGGTTGGCAACCCTTGTTTCATCAGATCAGAGATTCTTGTTTCTCAGAGCATGATAGTACTTTACTTTTAGGTGATTTTAGCAAACTTTCAATGTGTCTTTTACTGGGGAGAGGCTTTATGCTGGCCACTCTTCCATAAACCCAGGAGCGCTGTAGTAATGGTTGACCTTCTGGAAGTCCTGGTTGTTTCAAACTTCTTTCATTTAGGAATTATGGATGCCACTGTATTCTTGGGAACTTTCAGTGTAGCAGAAATTTCAGTGCCTTGCTGCCTGGGTGTCCATGCACCTTCAAGTCCAAGTTCAGTTCAGTTCATGTTTAAGTTAACCCAGTTTTTCTACCCTGTCTGTGCTCAAGTCAAATCCACAGCTTGCCTGCCTCATCACTACTCTGCCTGCAAGTCTTTCCTGTATTTGTATTATTTGTGCTCTGCCTGGATCTCTCCTAGTCTTGGTGACTGTTCAGACTATACATGCATTTTTTCTGTGTTTTTGGTGCATTCTCTGCATGACTTTTTTTGGGATGACAAATTCAAATGGGTTTCGTGAGACTTCATTAGCCCATATTTGTGTATTCCTCATGATCTGGCCCTAGTTGCTATAATAGCACACGAGAAAATACAGAAATTTTCCTTCTGTGTTGCAGGAGTTTATTTTACAGTATGTGGGATATCTTCTGAAACATATGGGGTCATTTATCAAACTGGTGTGAAAAATGAAAGGTGGAATCTGTTGCTATGGGCAACTAAGCCAGTTCTACTTTACACCAGTTTGGTAAATGATCCCCATAGAGTTGAACAGGTATGAATCTGTTATTATATAGTGTCACTGAAACTGCCCTCAAAGGGTTCTTATAAGAAAAGTAACAGGGTCGTGTCACCTCTGAAAATGGCATTTATTATGTAGATAAAGTTAATACAAGGCACTTACTAATGTATTGTGATTAATCATATTACTTCATTTGCTGAATGGATTTACTTTTCCATCACATTATACACTGCTTGTTTTCCATCAGTTCTGACCACCTTGTAATCCAGCACTGGTGGTCATTTGTACACTATAGGAAAAGGTGCTGGCCTTTCTGGTGGCCGGGACCGTGGAAACAAGCAGTGTATAATGCGATCTAAAAATGAATCCAGCCATCAAAGGAAGCAATATTGACAATCACAATACGTTAGTAAGGACCTTGTGTTAACTTTAGCTACATGATAAATGCAATTTCCCCCTTTAAACAAATGATCCCGTCCAATTGTTGAGAAGAAAGGTCTGTGCAAAACCATCATTAGTTCCATATCCATATTATTCCATTATATATTATATGATACCTGCACAGCATACAGGAACACTCTTCTATATGAGACTCTATCTATCATAATGATTTCCAGACTGTTGAATGCTATTTTATTTTCTTCCTGCTTCCTTTTAAGCTACTTGACATATCCCTGAGGGATCTGCATTCATAAAGATGACTTTTACAACTTTACTAGCATGGAAGCAACAGGTGGCTTGTTTATCGACGTCTTCAAGCTGTAACACTCAGAAAACATACTGGGTTAAATATAACATCTGCTGCTCTGCCATCTTATCCAAAAATACTGAAGGCGGCAGATTGGTATGGTTCCTTATGACAAATGGCATCGTAGGGGCCATTCATGCTGCGGATTTTGACTCTCTGGTGCTGTGTAGTGTCTGTCTGCCATTGTTTTTCAGTTCACGCCCAGACAGTTAAAAGCTGGGCCCGCAACAAGTTGGGGTATGTCCCTTCTTGGCGTTGTGTGCCGTCAGCTGTCACTTGAAGCTGCTTCAGCAATCAATGAAGCTAGACAGTGAGTGGACATCTTGTACTCACTGCTGAGATGACCTTGGAGTATATGTGTGTGTGTGTGTTGGAAAGGGGGTCCTGCTGCTGCATGAGACGCACTTCATAGTGGATCTTAGATCATGCTAATTGAAGGGAGTCTTGAGCAAAGAAACCCCCTTCCTATTAACATTCAATCAGTTTCTTAGAGGCAAGCGAGTGATGTCATCATCACATGACCAATACAGGAAGAGAGAGTTCAGCAGTGCAGAGGAGAAGTGGTGAAGGGGAAGAGCTCCTGTGCTGCATGTAATGGAGAAATTGGTGGTTTCTCTTCCTCTATAAGTTGTCAAAGGAAAATGAAATGAAAATAGGAAGTCCTGTATGTAAACATCCTTCCAGGATGCAGTGATGCTGAGAACAGGGGACAGAAAGTACTGACATGAAAAACAGGTATATGGGGCAAAAAATATTCAGTTTGAAGTACGCTCAGCAGATACAAAAATAATTATGGGACCAGAGAACCCTTTTAAACCAGCCTTTTCCAATACAATTTTATTAGACGTGCCCCCCCTTCCCTCCAAAAAAAGGCGATTACAGGTTGTTCTAGCGATTAGCTGTAATGTGTATGGGAACTAGCTGCAAGTGTTTTATTTCCCTACTGGCCTTAGGGGAATACAACTTGGGTGACCTCACAGGGTGCAGTGTGGACTTTTGAAGGGGGCGCCAGATGGCCCACTTTGCCGGGAACCAAGTCACCAGGTCACTTCATCTGGTTTTTGGGTGACCCTAAACTCATTTGTATCTGTGTCCACAGACTGCAGATATAATTGAGCAACATGTTCAGGGAATGAGAGGTAGGCAAGCTAGCTGTGCAGAGAATATACTAGGTGGAAAGGACCTGTGTGATATCATCATCATGTGTTCAATCCAGCATAGCTGGAACATGGATAAGCTAAAAAAAAATAAATTACCTTTTAAATACCCCATCTCTCCAGTATCGCAGCTCTGTTCCCTGCTAGCTTTGCAGTGAGGACATTACATCCACTGTTCACCAGATCGCTGCAGCCAATCATTGCCCTCTGCTCGTTAATGCCAACATAAACGCTGAGCCCTCTGAATGCTGCAGGAGCAGTGGGGACCAGAGTGGTGGACAGTTAAAGGATGAGTAATGTTTTATTTTTGTTTTATTCAGGTTACTATTTTGGACCTATTACAATCTTGGTAAACACCTTTAGTTTCGCCAGTGTTAGGCCACTTTCACACTAGCGTTTAGCTATTCTGTTATTGAGCTCCGTCATAGGGGCTCAATACCGGAATAAAACGCTTCAGTGTTGTCCCCATTCATTGTCAATGGGGACAAAACTGAACCGAAGAGAACGGAATGCTCCTAAATGCATTCTGTTCAGTTCTCTTCAGTATACAGACCGGAGAGCAAACCACAGCATGCTGCGGTTTGTTCTCCGGTTTGAGCATCCGCACCAAGAGGGATCCGGAATGACCCCCAATGCAAGTCAATGGGGACGGATCCGTTTGGTGTGACACAGTAGTAAACGGATCCGTCCCCCATTGACTTTCAATGGAGTTCATGATGGATCCGTCACCTGCACACCACACGTGTCAGACAGTGTCACAGACACATAAACATACACATACACATACAAAGACACAGACATACTTACATGCTCCCGGCAGCCCCAGCAGCTCAGCACAGCACAGGAGCAGGAGGACGGCGCGCACATAGGATTCCCCACAGCGCCCTCTGGTGCTCCAGTATGCTGCTCTGTATGTCCTTCACCGTCTCAGGGCCTGAGGGCTGCGAGTGCCGAACGCTGCTAGGACAGGTATACCCCCGACCCCCCGAATTAACCCTTTATAGGCCTCTTGTGCATGCCTCACATCTTGTGAGGTACTCCTCCTCCTCAAGAAGTGTACTGCACTCCGGCCCCACACTTGCACCTGCGGCAGCATGGATCCAGCGGCACCCTTCACTGCCGGATCCGTGCTGCTGCTAGTGTGAAAGTAGCCTTACAGGAAAATATGGTTCCCAGCAAGAGCCTCAGTCTGATGACCACACAAATATATTGTATATACTGATATTAATAAGTGAGATTCACCCACTGAGTGATATCAGTATGGCCAGAAGCCATTTGGTCATTGTGTCCCTTGTTAGCATATCAAAGGCAGGAAGGGCACATTGTAAAAGCAGTTGAACAACATTCTCTTGGCCAACAGATTGGGAAGATATTTGTGTGGTCATAGGGTGGAGTTGATGGTGGGGGCTGGGACACAGTAACATATAGGTGATATCAAACTTGGGAATGCTCTTGCACTCTCTTCCTGTGTCCCCCCCCCCCCAGACCAACAACACTTGAGGAGCAAGCTAAGTTATATGTGTGTATGTATATAAGTATAATATCCCAGTAGACTTTATATCTGTACATATAGATATGTGTAGTCTGCAATTGTATTCCATTATACGTGTTTACAGATGTGTAGATCATATATACTATTTATTCAAGAGTCTCTATATGTACATATACTAATGGTCAGGTACACAATATGAGTTGGGTAGAAGTGTAGATCCAGTAGACGGTATATTGGACGAATCTGGATATATTGTATATACCTACACATTATTAGCCACATTTGCTTAGCATCCAGGGAGGGCAGGAATAGAGGCAGCTGTGTGTGGTGGTGTCCTGCATGTTTATGTGTAATGTCCATTGCTTTGTCACCCCTATGTTATCAGTAAAGTATTTTACTATATAAGTATCTGCGAAGGTTGTATGTTACTCCTGGGGTGTATGAAGGACTGGAGGGGTGTATATAATACACAGAATAAGCGAGTTATACAGGAAACAAAGACAACAGCCTAGGAACAGAATAAAAGGAACGGAATACGGAGATAGATATAAATCTCCAATTTCCAATATACCACCCTTTATCAGCCAGCAATGATTTTTTTTGTGATAGCCTCATAGATATCCCATGACCTCATGGATAGTTTTTGCAACATACATATCCAGGTAACATAGGCATCATGGTAGAAAATGCAATTTCAGAAAAGTTTTGAACAGGAAGAAAAAAAGAAATGAACAAAATTTACATTGAAGCAAAAATTGTTCTGGCTCCATCTGAGCCCTCTAGACCAGAAAGGTGAATTTCAATTTCGCTGCTCTGCAAAGTTGCAATGCCGTGTCTAATGGAAGATATACCCACAGGTAGGCGGCCAGGAAACCTTGAGGCCAAGGTGAGGCTGCATTATT
The DNA here is from genome assembly GCA_900303285.1 of Rhinella marina. Taxonomy (NCBI): domain Eukaryota; kingdom Metazoa; phylum Chordata; class Amphibia; order Anura; family Bufonidae; genus Rhinella; species Rhinella marina. The sequence continues at coordinate 102,894 of ONZH01011688.1, forward strand.
ATTGTCTATATATTATTATTCGGCTGCATTTCTCGCCACAAGGTCAGATGTAGTCCCGGTAGATATACCATAGTGTAAAGCATCACTGACTACAACTTTATTAGGATCACAGATTTGTTGTGTATCTGAGCACCACATAGAATTCAAGTACAAAGTAATACGCCTCTGTCTAAATTCATAAAGGGTCAGTTTTTTGCCCCCTGTTGCCAAAAAAGCAACTAACAGCATAGTGGGCATAGCTTTTCCTATGGGGAATTCTGGCCATACGGGGAGAGCTCAGCTAAGGTATTTAAAGGAACCTCCAAGGTGAGGCATATATAGGGGTAAGGATAGGTGCACACAGTACCCCAGAGCTGGGGGTATCTGCAATGTTTGGTTTGTTATGTTTTACTATGTTATGTAATGTATACCAGCATGACATGGTATGTTTGGCAGGGACAGGGTTAACCATACTGTTCCTCCCCTCTTGGTAGGAGTGGGCTGGCCCTGCTTCCTGCCAAGAGGGGGAGTTCTAATGTAGATAGTGAGGAGTAAGAAAGCATGTTCTGTTGCTCCTGCTCCAAGGGTCTTAGGGACCGGTTCTTGATCCAGCTCATCTGCGAGACCACTACTCCAGAGAGACGACAAGAATACCAAAACTCCAGATATCAGAAAAGCTACAGCATTTATAGTAAATAGAGTGACCAGCAAGCCACAACTTTACAGACCCTGCTGCAGGTGAGAGACTATGGCTCAGACACCCATCAAAGTGATTACATCCAGGCCAGGCCAACTCAAAACCTGCATTACACAGTAGACACCCATAGGCATAAGGGCAGCTCAGCTATTAACTAGAACTTCAGGAAAAAGACATTACCAAGGTAGCATAACAGAGGTGCCATTATCTGCCCCTTTGCCAGCCATCATACCTCATCATCTGGAAAGAGAAATTGCACTGTATACAATTACTGCTGGATGTACTACAACTCCTATTTTGCACTTAATAAAGATATACTTTTATACTGAGGGAGTATATCTTGACACATCATCTCATTAGGGCCACTACTACTCCCATCCTCTGCTCAGAATCTTCAGGGTCTTGCTGCACACACATGGGGAAAATAATCTGCCACCAAACCAGGTAGTGAAAGGTAGTGAATACCTTTGTGAATCTGCAGCAATATCTGCATGTAACATGCAGATTTTGCTGCGGATTTGCAGCAGATTTCTCGGTGGATTCACCCCTCTACATCCACAGGGTTGGTACTGCAGTCCACTGTGGATGGTGGGAGAAGAGGTGATTATATACAGGCTCAGCACCTTTGATGATGAATGTAAAGCTGTGTGGGTCATTCTGGGACAGTATCACACACGATAAGCTTAGGTACCTCCGATTAGCTGACTGTATCACACCTGCTAAACCTAGATACATCAGCTCAGCGCCCAATATTGAACATGTTTTGCTTCTACACAGTATCACACAGGAGATGTTTAGAAATATTAGATCAGCAGACCGTATCACACATCATAGACTTAGATACATCAGCCCTGCAGATGTTATCACAATAGGCTTAGATGCAAAAGGCCAGCAGATAGTATCTAACAAGGTCAGGTTAGGCTATGTTCATATCTCCGGTAGAGGAACAGAACAGACTACCGGAGTTTATCATATCCAGCATAGCCGGCTACTGCTGCACATCTCTGGGAATTGGCGGATCCCCATTGCCTATAATGGGATTCGACAAGGATCTGGAGGCATTCCGGCAAACATTATCTTTTTCAGCCAGGCAAACAAGTACCGCTGCATGCACATACTGGTATTTGTCCGGCCAAAAGCTAGCATTTATGCCAAAAATCTGTCTATTTATTGACTATAGTGGGATCTGGCAGTGTACGGCAGTATCCGACAATGCCAGATACAGTAATCTCGAATAATCTGTTCCTCTGCCAGAACAGACTACTGGAGTTTGTGCTGGAGATGTGAACCAAGCCTTAGATCAGGTCAGCAAATAGTATGGGCCTGTTCTCACTGCGGATTTTGCAGAGGAAAAATCCACGACATAATTTGTGGTAGAAACTGCTGTGATTTTTCAATTTGATTTCTGTAGACCCAGTTGTGGTTTAGTCTCATTGAATGGAGCTAAACTATGAATGAACAACCGCCATGGCTTCCAGGGGCATCTGTCTGGACATGGTGGTTGCAGCTTTAAACCATGAGGAGGCGGATGTCACATGGCCGCTGCTGGAATTTTAGGGGCAGAAAACTCCATGTGAACAGGACCTTACACACAATAGGATTAGATACATTAGCTCAGAAGATAGTATTAGGTGCAGCAGGATTAGATACATCAGCTCAGCAGATAGTATTAGGGGACGTTCACATGGCAGCTTTTGAAACAGAATTTTGGCTCAGACAGTAGCGCCAAAATTTTGCTGAAAGCCCACAGACGGCCGTGTCCTCTCTGCCTCCCATACATCTCAATAGGAAGCAGTGGTGAGGATTGCGGAGTGGCGGCTTAAAGCTGCGGCCGTGCTGAGAAGGGATGTGTCCTTTCTCACCACGGCTTTAAGCTGCGGCTCTGTGATCATCAGTCCTACCTCCCACTGAGATGCATGGGAGACAGAGAGGACACAGCCGTCAGCAGGTTTTCGACAAAATTCTGCTTAAAAAGCTGCCGTGTGAAAGTCCCCTTACACACAATAGGCTTAGATACATCAGCTCAGTAACACACTGTTGCATACAGTGAGCATTCAGTGAAAGCAACAGCAAGAAGTAAGTTCTTTTTTTTTTTTTAACCCTTTCACAATATGCTCCCATACTGATGCCAGTTTTCTTTATGGGATGAAGCTGTAAATGTGAATTTGCATACAACAGGATAAACATATAAAATTTCCATTCGTTTTATCCTGAATACATTTATAAGTTATACAATTGCATTCGGTTGGTTTAAATCACACGCCATGAATTATTAAGGGGCGGCTGTTTTATTCCTCTGCATAAAGACAATACCGCGCCAGCTCTGCTGCATCCACACATAGATGATGCTTTATTTCATCTGACTGAACACGAACGTTAAAGGAGGAAAAAAAAAACAAAACAAAAACATCTTGTCTAGTTCTTGCTCTGCCACATACAGCATCTGTATCCTCATAAATTTTCTATATTATATGTCACCGCCGCATATTAAGCAAAACACAAAAAAAGAGGAGTCCAAATTGAAGTCAACGTCGGTGTAATAGGTACGGAGGCGCACGCGGCTAATCTGGAAGAGGACGGTTTAAATCACCTCCACTCCCTGACAAGTCTGTGCAGATGTCGTGTTCACAAATTTCCTTATTATGCGTAAAAATGACACCCGCTGGCTCCTTGAGTTATTCGGCAAATACCCTCTGGAGAATGAGTGTAATATGAAGATAAACTCCGGAGGTAAAGAAAACTAGAAATATGAGATCACTTAACTTCCTGCACAGAAAGAACTTTTGCTAAGATTGTTTTAAAGAGTGTGCACTGTAGCAATCATTTAGTTATAATAGGCTGGTAACATAGATATTAGTGGGAGATGATGTGCCTGTCCCTTTAAAGGGAATCTGTCAGCTCTGAAACACCCTCCAAACTAGTAAGTGGTGTGTAGTGTAAGTGATGATGGGTCCAGTTATGTAATTTTTAGTTTTTACCACTTTTACCTGTGGGCTATGTACAGTAAAGCAGCTCATCCCCATTCAAGCAATTATGGCTGATCTGCAATACCAAACACTGCCCATGAATGAGAGTCAGGGACAGACTGGGAACTTAAAGTGGCCCCAGAAAAAAACCTAAAAGTGGCCCCATGTCCAAGTTGAGGGCAACAGAGGTAGACTGGTTGCGCAATACCATTTAGCAAAATACCGTCCCATCAGTACCATATATCACAATGCAGCACAATATTCTGCCCCAAAATCTGCCTCGTTGTGGAGTCCCTCAATAGATGCCATTTTCTTCTGGGTTGAGGTGTAGGCCACATCAGTTGAATTTAGAAAGGCATGTACAGTCATTGGCCAGATATATGAGTACCTGATTTTCACAGCTTTAATTACTGCTGAGAGCTCATTATGTACCCAGCCAGTGGCTGAGAGGAGGGCTTGTGAGGCCCACCAGGAAATTTCTGTGTAAGGTCTATGGCCAAACTGCCCCTGATGAGAGTGGTGCTCTTTCTGGAAATAGTCAAGACTAAGGCCTCTTTCACATGACAGTATTTTTTGCGGGCTCCGATCCGCATTTTTTCATTCATTCATTTCTATGGGTCCGCAAAAAATACGGACAGCACACCGTGTGCTGTCCACATCCGTATGTCCGTTCTGTAGCCCACAAAAAAAAATAGAACATGTCCTATTCTTGTCCATATTAAGGACAAGAATAGTACTGTTCTATTAGGGGCCAGCTGTTCCGTTCCGCAAAATATGGAAAGCACACGGATGCCATCCAGTTTTTTTGCGGACCAAAAAACACAACGTTCGTGTGAAACTAGCCTAACTCTTTCAAATCCCATAAAACACATTTAAAGGGATAATCTTACTCAGTACATGTGTCACGAGGGGAGACAAGGGTAGGTGAGCCCTGTACTGAAACCCCTCCTTCTTTCCCTGCCTACTTGCCTCAATCGGCCCTAGGCAGCCGCGGACAACCACGAAGGCGGTCCCTACACTGGATAAGTGCGCAGGGAGGGAAAGGGAACAAAGGGACGGACAAAACACAGACGGAACAAACACAATGGTAGATAGTCAGCAAGCCGGGTCAAACACAGGAGGTCATGTAAATACCAGGGGTGAAGCGAAAGAGAGGTCAAAGTCCAGAATCCAAAGTCCAAAATCCAAGTAACAATCCAAGAAAAAAGTCGCACAAGCACTGATCAAAGGTGTAACTAATCACAGGCGTTTGAGTGAGGCAGTTGCCAACTTTAAATAGCCCGCCCAGGATCATGTGATGTGGCCAGCATCACATGACCTGAGGCGGAGCAAGCTGTCCAAACAATATGTAAAGTAGCCATGTGCTGTGATCAGCACCACATGGCTAAACCCAAACAGTGAATTAACTCATGAAGTGCTGGCAGACAAGACCAGCACTTCAATTCCCTATTGCTCGTCTCTAGGGGGGCGGAGAGGTCCGGCGATGTCGTGCAGAGGGAGCGCGACGCCGACTTCGCGTGATAACATGCTAAAAAGTGACTTAATTCTCCAAATTTTCAGGATTTTTTGTATTTCTGCTTGTGTAAGAATCTTCATTGTTTACTTCAACTGGATGAAAAATTTCTCCTAGTCACAGGAGGAGCATAGACAAGCTTTATCATCAGTTTCAGGATCTGTGCATGCCATCAGAGAATGAAAACACTGATATGTCAGAGGTTAAACACCTGTACTGTAAGGATAGGGCTCCATGGCATCATCTGGTCAACCACAAGCCGTTGCAAACTTGTAGTCTTACCACGCAGCTATGAAAAAAAATTGTGCAATTTTCTGAATGTTGCTAGCTGCGAAAATTTCAATAGGGAAACATGGAAACTGTGCAAGAGCAGAGGTGGTTTTGTCGTTTGTGGTCACTTATCAGTATTACCATCAGCAGGTCTGGTCCTGACCGCAGGAGAGTAGAAGATTGTGGTTGGTTCCCAGCCCTGGATCATCACTGGCTGTATGGTTAACAACCTAGAAAGAAGTATTACATTTTGGAAAGTATTTTTTCAAAATTTAGTCCAGATTCACATTTCTCAACACGTTGACTATCCTAAAATTTAATGAATAACGACCTTATCGGAATGTGCTTCTTCATTCTGCATGATAGATGCTTTATATTCATTCTCCCTCCACACTTATGCTGCTTTTTGTATTTCCACAAAGTTGCAGGAGACTGCCAGCTGAAAGCTTCCACTTCGCCATCTGTGAGAGATTTCGGCAGAGCAGTCTCCTGCAACTATGTGGGAATACAAGAAGCAGCGTGAAGCAGAAGTGTGGATGGAAGACGAATATAAAACGTGTACCACAGACAGGGGTGGACTGACCATATATCCTACAGGGAACTTTCCTGGTGGGCCGATGTCTATTGGGCCACCCAAGCCCTCCTCACTGCCGCTGGGCACTGCGGGAACTATACGGATTATTATTAGGAGAAGTCCAGGCAGCATGCTGAAGGTAGGGCTGGCCTAGTGTTATGGCCCACATCTCAACTCCAAAGTCCCCTGCTCCATATCCATATTAGGAGGGATAGAAGAACAGAACTTGGCAGCTTTTGATGGCCTGGACAGAAAGACAGCTTCTGGTGAGTTATTTTCTGTTGCATTGTGGTATTTGGTTGAGTGGGATGGTATTCTGTACTGCACTATGATATTACTGGCCCAGCCAATTTTGTATTGGCTCCATCTACGTACTTGTGTTGCCCTACCTTCTGTCGATTTTGACCCACCTGCAACATTGGCTTCACCATAGGGTTTTTTCCAGGGCTACTTTAAATTCTCAGCCAGCCTGTGACCACAGAAATTGAAGTACACTCGGATAAGGTTCTATTCATTTGTTCATTGAATTTTAGAACAGTCATCATATTGAGTAGTGTGAATGTGAACTAAATTTCTTTGGACACAAAAGTGACTCTATTTTTGTTAATCTGCTAGCTCCGACTGACTGATACACATTCAACTATTTTTTTCTATTGTCCGTCTACCCCACCCCCTAAACCTTACTACTGAATGTTTCAGACATCCAAGGAGGAATATTCTAATTTTTACTGGAACAATGCTCTTCCATCTGCAAGACAACGCTCATACAGAAGATGATTGCTGAAGAACACTTGCATATATCTTCTTGATTTTAGTATCGACTGTGGTTTAAGTTGAAATCTCCTTTAAGAATTCTGAAAGGACATCTCATTGTTAAAAATTGGATGGATCAATTCTCATGAAATATTTCTAGAAGGAAGCATGTGACTCACCTGCTGCAACTGGTCATCCTAGGCAACTGCTATCCATCTAGATATCTAGATACTGGGACCTACAGTATGAGACATGTTTGGGGCACTGTTTGACACTGCAATGTGGGTTTTGTAGATATTTATTATTCACATAGTATAAGGAACTGTGAGGCACAATTGCTTGCTAGCAATATTTTTGGAATATGTATGGCAGTATTATGTAGGATATGGGCAATGAATGTAACTGTTGTATGAGAACTGTATTTATGAATGCATTGCACTATTGTGGGGCACTGGATAGCACAAGATAGCTGTAATTTCATAATGTATTTATTTCACCTTTATTGTTCCTATATTTTTGTTCTGTGGTCACACGTGTGGTCACACGTTCTGGGCTCCTTCTTATTTCCTGTGATGTTATGTCCATGGGCAGGACAGTGATAGGGGAGTAACATTAACATGGTAACATAGTTTGTAAGGCTGAAAAAAGACATCTGTCCATCCAGTTCAGTCTGTTATCCTGCAGGTTGATCCAGCCCAGAACTGTACACAGTACTCCATATGTGGTCTGACCAGTGATTTGTAGTCACAGGACTATGTTCTCATCATGGCCTTCTTTTAATGCACCTCATAATCTTATTGGCTCTGGCAGTAGACAACTGGTTTCTACAGCTTAGTTTGCTGTTCACTAAAATTCCTAAGTCCTTTTCCATGTCAGTGTTACCCAGTGTTTTACCATTTAGTATGTACTGGTGACTTGCATTATTTCTTCCCATGTACATAACCTTACATTTGTCAGTGTTAAACCTCATCTGCCACTTCTCTGCCCAAGCCTCCAGTCTATCCAGATCCATCTGTAGCAGTGTACTGTCCTCTTCTGTGTTAATCACTTTACACAGTTTAGTGTCATCTGCAAAAATTGATTTTGTTTTACTGTGCAAGCCTTCTACAAGATCATTAATAAATATATTGAAGAGAATAGGGCCCAATACTGACCCCACTAGTGACACTGAACCAATCTGAGTGTGTACCGTTAATAACCACCCTCTGTTTTCTATCACTGAGCTAATTACTTACCCACTTACCCACATACACCACATTTTCTCATATACTCACCTTTATGTGGCACAGTATCAAATGCTTTGGAGAAGTCAAGACATACAACATCCATTAACTCACCCCGGTCAAGTCTAGAACTTACCTCCTCATAGAAACTCATTAAACTAGTTTTACATGACTGATCCCTCATGAAGCCATGCTGATACAGTGTTATTTGCTTATTTTCATTGAGGTACTCCAACAGTTTACCCACGACAGATGTTTAACTTACCGGAATATAGTTTCTGTGTTCTGTTCTTTTTTTGGACCCTTTTTGAATATTGGCACCACATTTTCTATGTGCCAACTCTGTGGAACACTCCCTGTCAATATAGAGTCCTTAAATGTCAAAAATAAGGGTCTGCCTGTGACATTACTTAATTATCTTAGGATATGGGGGTGAATGCCATCTGGTTCCGGTGATTAGTCTATTTTAATCTTTTTAAGACATTGCTGCACTTCTTCCTGGGTCAGACAGTCCACTTGCATATGTAACTAGCTTGGTGGGAGGGGCCATAAACTAGCTGGACATTGTTAGGGTCGGTGGTGAAGCAGTAGCATAGAAAGGAGAAGTGCATCATGGGTTTGGTTGCATAAACAACAGGAAGTGCAGCACACAGGAACGAAACAAAGAAGAATGATTTATTCTATATATATTGAAAACGGGTCAGGAGAGTGCAAACTGAAAAAAATGCATGGGGAAGATGTACAATGGCATGGGCCTATCTGTTAAAAACCATAGTAATCCTGGAAAACCCCTTTAAGGCATTAGAGATTCTATACCTACAAGCTCCTAAGGAGCACATCCAGACTCCTAAGAAGCACATCCAGTGTGAGATGAGCCAAAGGTACTGACATATCCTAACTGTTTTTACGATCCCTACTTGTTGTTACTGTATGGGAAACATTAGGTACTGAATGCTTGATTTTTGGGTGAAAATCACTTATATTTTTTGAACCCAGAACCTTATTTTTTTTCAAGTGACAGCAATGGGTGAGCACTTGTATATTCTATTTGTATTCACACCATATGATTATTACTTGTGGTGTTATCTACATTACTGCAGGTTTTACCCAATTAGGTAAGAAATTGATTTTAAATTATGCTTATCTTTCTCCTAAGGGTCACGTGTGGATTACATTTGACAATTTTAATGTAAGTAAAAAGTAATTATCTTTTTTTTTTACCTGAACATGCACTAAAATTCAGGCAGCTAATAAAAATATTTGTGTAACAATGTATCAGGTGAGGGCAGAGCGCAAAACCTGAATACAATGGGTGGCATGCTAAACACAGATTGCTGCTCCCCGATGTGTTATACCAGTTTACATCTTTATAGTTGATTACTTTGGGTAATGCACTTCAAACTTTCTTCTTGTTTTAATTTTGAGTATGAGGAAAGAGACCCCCCCCTTCACCTCCTTCCTTATTGAAGGGTAGGTGCCCTGTGTAGAGATTTTTGTATTATTCCAATGCCTGAAAAACAGAACATGAAACAACTTCCTTCAATTTTGTGTCCACAGCTCCTGTGCAGACTATTTCTACATAGTTTTAGACTACAAACCACCCCTGTGTTGTTTGAGCTACAGAGGAAGCAGACATATAGACTAAAAATTTGCATTTTTAAATTTTTTTTTAATTAATTTGAGTTTTAGGTTGTGCCATGGCTATGCATGCCGCCGTGGGATCATATTATATGATTAGAGTTGAAATGTTTATTCAGTGTTCATTGTTAGTAGCTGCATGGTAGCCCATAAATTCTCAGGATGAAGGTAACTATTACGACACTGTGGGGAGATTTATCAAAACTGGTGTGAAAGAAAACTTTCTTAGTTACCCATAGAAACCAATCATTTTCCACCTTTCATTTTTCAAAGGAGCTCTTAAAAATTAATGTTCTAATTGGTTGCTATGGGCAACTAAGAGAGTTTTCCTTTACATCAAGTTTGATAAATCTCCCCCACTTGAACAAATATGACTTGAGACTACTCCTAAGGGCGTTATCTAAGTGGTTCCCCAGGTGTTCACCCTATAACTCCTATACAAGGACCTGGTCTTCGCTGCAGGAGAACCACCGGGTTGCTGCCTCTTGGAGTAGTCTCGGTTCAAGTGACTGGAGTATGAAGGTGGTGGCCAGGGGAGGAGCACCAGCATAACAATAACAGGTGCTGAACTGCAGATGAGATTTCCTAGATTAAAGGGGTTTTCTAGTTTTATGCAACTGCACACTAAACAATTTTGCAACTTTCTAATATATTTTGTATATTTTTCAAGACCTCTGTTGTTAGTGAATGAAAATTTGAAAAGTACCTCTAAGCCTAATGTCCCTCTAGCACATATGGCTCCTGTATTATAAATTGCACGTGGTAAGTAGGGTCATCTGTTACAAATTTTGCACTGAGGTCCCAAAGCTTCAAGTTACATCTTTGGTTTATGCCTGTATGCTTGCATCCTCTGGCATGCTCAAGGGTGCACCTACCCTTTATGCTGCTAGAGGCAAAAGGTAAAATGCCCCCCTCCCCTAAAAAATGCTACAGATGTCCAGTGTTGCAGATCTGGTTTTAAATTTTAGACTTTGCAATGCAAACGGTAACATTTATGGTCAAACTTTGGGGAAAAGTCCATGGCAAAAGCTGCTGTAGAACAGATTTTGGATTTTTCTGCAAATTTGAGGGGCTTGTCCTCAACAAAAAAAACCTTCCACTATGTGTATTATGTGTATCTTTTGAAGTTATTAGTGAAGGGGTTAAGTGTCTATAGAAGGAAATAAGTCAAGTTCCTTGGTGTCCAGTGGTTACTCACCTCCTCAGGCTCTAGCCCTGTCTGCTGCTCCAATTCTTGGTCCACAACTAGGAACTAGACAACCAGGAATAGGTGTTGGGTCAATAACTCAGACAGAAAAGTCAGGGACAGGCCTATGCTTGTAACAAGTATACAGCATATACAAATATACACAGAATATATACACAAATACAGTATATAAAATGGAATTGAATGGAACGGGTGCAGAGACGGGCTACAACAATAGTGGAGGGTCTTAAGCATAAAAAAAAATGCCAGGATAAATGACTTAAAGAGGACCTTTCACCACTCCTGACATGCCTGTTTTAATAGCTTCATGCATTCCCCATGTAATAACAAGTTTGGAACATCTATTCTTATATCTGTATGTTGTGCCATTCCTTTATCATTTGCACTAGAAGTTATGAATGAATTGCTATTTGTCTTCAGTAAGGCTACAGAGGGGAGGTAACCAGTTGGGGGCGTGTACCTGCACAGTCTGAACATGGCAGCACTGATTGGCTAGAGTCAGTCTATGCAGGTACACACCCCCAACTGGTCACCTCCCCTCTGTTCCTTTACTAAAGGCAAATAGCAATTCATTCATAACTTCTAGTGCAAATAATAAAGGAATGGCACAACATAGAGACATAAGAATAGATGTTCCAGAATTGTTAGTACGTGGGGAATGCATGAAGTTATTAAAACAGGCATGTCAGAAGTGGTGAAAGGTCCTCTTTAATCTGTATAGCCTTGAGGAGGGGACATGACTGAAACCTTTACATATGTTGAAGTATACACACATACACATATATACACAAATGCAGCATCTACACACACAAACATCACCAATCATTATTTTTTACTAGGGAGATTCTGATACACAGAATATGTGGTAGGTGATAAACAGAAATTTTTATTTTTAGAACAATCGTGCTCCCTGAAGAACTAAATTTTGCCCAACTAGGTGAAAGTATAATTACTACCACTATGGGGGCAAGATCCTTTATCGATTAGAAGCCCCAGGATGCCATCACCCAGGACTAGACCTTTAGCTGATTTAAAGCAGAAAAGACCACCAGACTGCATTGGGCGCAATTGCTCCTACTATGATAGTGTCAGGTATTGATGTATAGCTTAAGCACACTACGATTCAGCTGAGGGTTGTGTGGGTCTGTTTTGTTGCTTGGTAACTTGCCCCTATAGTGGTGGTAATTATACTTCCACCTAGTTGAGCACACTTTAGTTCTTAAAGGGAACCTGTCAGCTCTGAAACACCCTCCAAACTAGAGTAAGCGGTGTATAGTGTAAGTGACATTGAGTCCGGTTACGTAATTTTTATCTTCATACTCACTTCCATTCCGACGCTGTGCTCCCACAAACCTGCAGTAAAATGCACTCACTGGACTCCAGTGCTCACTCACATAATGGAGAGGACTCAAAGAGGAGTCCTCTCAATGCATTTTACTGCAGGTTTGTGGGAGCACAGTGTCGGAATGGAAGTAAGTATGAAGATAAAACTTACATATTCAGATTCAGCATCACTTACACTATACACCGCTTACTCTAGTTCAGGGGGTGTTTCGGAGATGACAGGTTCCCTTTAAGGGAGTGGAATATCACAATGTTCTGTATTTCTACACTAATAGTACCGTTATGGACATCTCCCTAGATTGCAGCACCCATCCACTTTTCTAATTAATTTCACGTACTCTACTAAGTGCTTTCATAGTGCCAGTGTTATTTTTACTTCTCTATTTTTCACATATGCCAACCATTTAGATATGTCCTCCAAACCTCACTAAATTTTGCACAAGTAGTGCATATGACGCCTTTATTAAAGTCAAAATGAATATAATTGCCAGACCAGACCCCGAAGTGTGTTCAGACGCAAAGCCCAGAGTAAATACAGACCTCAAACCCCAAAGTACAACAGAGAACTAAAAATCATGGATGGTCCCAAAAAATAAAAATAAATTGGTTCCAAAGACTCAAATGTTACCCCATGATAAGAGAATGGGAAAAATTAAGAAAAATAAGCAGATAACTAAGTCAAATATAACAGATCCTTACATACTGTATAACAGTCATAAATACATGCAGGAAGTTGTAAATCACTTTCTATGATGAGAAAAGGAGCTTCTTAAGGGTCTTGGATAGAGCACAGTGTATAGTGAATCTGAGTGTGAGGGATAGAATATTTAGTCTAGTTTAAACATACACCAATATATATATATATAGAGAGAGATAGAGAGAGAGAAAGAGAGAGAGAGATACACATAGAATATTGAGTATAGTTTAAACATACACCACTTGATATATATATATATATATATATAGAGAGAGAGAGGGAGAGAGATACACATAGAATGAGGACTGTATTAAGCACTACTACTCACGTCCAGATATTAAGGACAGTGGTGCTGTGCAGTTCCTCTGTATAAAGAATAAGCAGATAAGCACATTCACACAGAAAGACACACACGGATAGAGACACATAAACACACTTATGTGCTTACAGGTTGAGGCAGGTTCTTCTCCTCTGCAGTATTTTGGAGGCTTAACAACCTTTGAGATGATTGATCATGTGACATGCAGGGTCATTGTATATATAGCGGTTCTGTTGCGGTATGTGCCTCAAATTGTAGCAAAAAAAAACAACAAAAAAAACAATATAACCTTGATGTACAATAATTCCAAAGACAGATATGTGCAGGGCTGTGCAGCAGTGCAGAGCTGGAGGCTAAATTGCCGTCTATCCTGTAGTCCTAGCACAGCGCCACCTGAGACTGCAGCCTCACTTTGCCTCATGAAAGGTGCACCCTGGTCTGTGTGCTAAGCCACCTGAAGGCATGTGCCTCAAAAATGACAACTAACGTCATCTAGTCCAATGTTTCTACAAATATATTTAGTTGCAGAAAGTGACACCTCCTGACTCCTGTCTGTTAGTAAATACTTGTATTTGTAAAATGACTGTGCTGGAAATCCGTTTTGTACTTTTTTGTAACTGTTGTGCTGTTCCTGTGTTATACTGCCTGAAAATGTATAAAAAGATATTTAATGTATGTTCCTACCGATTGGACAGTGTCAGGCTATATAAGCACACAAAGTGGAGAGCTACGAAAAGATACCTTTGAAGGCTAATATCAATCTATTTATTTATTGTCAATATAATGTCTATCTAATATTAATCTAATATCTGTATAAATCTAGCTAATATCTAATTATCTACCTAATACTATCTATTTATATCTATCTAATATCTATCTATCAACGTATCTACTATCTACTATCTATCTAATATTAATCTAATATCTGTATCTATAAATCTAGCTAATATCTATCTAATACTATCTATTTAAATCTATCTATCACTGAGCTATCTTACATCAATCTATGTATTTATTGTCAATCTAATATCGATATAATATTACGGTAATCTAATATCTTTATACATTTAGTTAATATCTATTTACCTATCTAATACTATTTATATCTATCTATTACTATCTATTTATATCTATATATCTTTATATTTACATATCTTTCATCTCAGACATGAGAGAATACAATAGCCACATCACGTCCCATCTCGTATAATTCACATTATATGGGTTAAATCTGCCATCCCTTTAACGTCTCTTCTTCGGCTCTTTATTAACTTGTGAGCTGAATCTGGAATGGGAATTTTTAATATGCTGCCAGTGTAATACTTTGGTGGTAATTTAAAATAATACCCTGCAAATAAAATTTAACAGCTGGTAATACAGGTTTATTTCTAGAGATGAAGATAATTATTTAAAAGGGAAAAAAGAAAAGGTAAAGAGAAGAGCAAGACAAAAATAAAAAAAATCTAGAACATAAAAGGTAATACCTTCCCATAGTTTTGAACCATTACAGATATTTTCATATTTTTGTGTGACTATAACATGGACACTAGTATGCTGAACAAGAAAGTACAAATAAATGAATTGAAAGTGCATTTCATATTTATTAGATTTATATCCCTTTTAACGTGTCCTTATTTTGGATTTCTAGAGTAACAGATAATAATAATTATTATTATTATTAGAGATGAGCGAATTTCATATTTTGAAATTCATTCAATTTAACTGGTAAAAGGTGAATTGCCATATGGATTCCGTTACCACGGAGCATAACGCAATTCTATGATGGAATGCCTTTAGAGACATTCCGTTATTCATTCCTTCATAACAGAAATCTAATGGCTGCAAAACTCCCCTGCATAACGGAAACGGAACGGATCCGTTATGCAGCCCATGGACTTCTATTATGATGGAATGAATAACGGAATGTCTCTAAAGGCATTCCATCATAGAATTGCGTTATGGTCCGTTGTAACAGAATCCATACCGCAATTCACCTTTTACCAGTAAACGAAGCTTGAACGAATTTCATAACCTGAAATTTGCTAATCTCTAATTATTATTATTATTAATTATTTTAAAGTTTCTGTTTCTTTAAAAAATATATGCTAGTAAATTTACAAAGGTTATTTGTGTTCTCCTGTAACAGATGTCAGTGTACGACTTGAATTACATCCTGTCTTATATTCCGGTAGCATCCAAAGCTGCACGCAGAATTTTGCTGGTTTCTGCAGATGTGCATGAGTGCTGTGCTGGCTCATCTCACTGGACACATTTTTTTTTTTTTTAAATTCAAATGTTTTATTAAGTTTTTTAGGAAAATTTTTCAAACATGTATATGAACATACAAAGCTAATGAATAAAGCTTTTTGCAACAAAACGGAGACATATGTGTCTTCTTTGGAAAGTATACTTGCAAACAAGTCATATGAAGAACTTGACATTAGGTATAGTAGAGACAAGATTAAAAACGACAGTGACTTCATATAAAACCTAATGAAGTACAAATATTAAAGTCGGCAGTTGCCAACCTATTAGTAGCCTACCAACACAAAAAAGGGGGGGGGAAGGGAGGAAAGGAAGGAGGGGATAAGGAGAAAACAGGGGTGTGAGAATGGAGCATGGGTGACTGGGGGGAAGAAGTGGTTTGAGGAACATGATACAGTATGCTCATATGTTTTGGTATGCGCCCGAGGAGCTAAAAGAGTCCCAAGGGCCCCACACTTTCAGAAAGTGATCCAACTCCAGAGGGTTATGGATGATCAGTTCCTCCATTCTCTGATGTAACATAACCTCCTCAAACCATTCCTCCACAGTAGGTGGGGTTGTTTCTTTCCAATGGCGAGGGATTACCGTCTTAGCCGCCTGGATTAGGTACTTTAAGAGAGATTTTTTGTATGCAGGAATGTTCCGATCAAAAACATATAGTAGGAAAGCTTCAGGGGAATTCGGAAACGGGATACTCGTTACTTCACATATGGCTTTGTGGATGGAGTCCCAGAAGTTGCGTAAAGCCGGGCATTGCCACCATATGTGGAGTAGGGTACCCTCCTCCACGCCACATCTCCAACAGCGATCGGAGACCGAGGGGAACCATTTGTGCAACAGTGAGGGCACCCTATACCAGCGTGATATTATTTTATAGCAAGTTTCTTGAGATTTTGTGGATATCAGAGCCTTATGTGAGAGCTGGTAGCATTTGTGCCATTGAGTTTGGGATAAGTGAATACTACATCAGCTTCCCATGCTCTGCAAAAAGACGGAGCTTGGGTGATTCTCTGTTGAATGAGCAGCTTATATAATGATGAAATTTCACGGAAAACCCCCGAAGGCGCTAGACAGAATTGCGCAAAAGTTGTTAATTTCCTGGAGAGTTTATGTGTGCAACGAGTAGCCGCGTAGAAGTGTTGAAGCTGGAGGTATTCAAATTGATGTCGTGTGGAGGGGTCAGCATTATTTAGGATAGAGGATAAAGGTTTCATTGAGGTCTCCCCAAGCACTTGGCAGAATCGTAAGGGATGGGTTCTAGATTGGTTGAGAAATGAAAAGGTTGAGCTCCCCGGAGGAAATGAAGAATGGTCTGTCACCGGGGTGAGGGGCCCACGGGGATCAATAAGAGAGTGGTTTGGACCTATCGAGTCCAAAACTGCAAAGGTGTCTTTTGCTGTATAGGAGAGAAGAGATAAGCGATCCCGCATTGGGCCCATCAGCCAGGGGACAACTGTTAGGGCAACAGGAGAGCATTTCCTTGCTATACGGACCCATGCTTTTGGTTTATGAAGGCGGAACATGTCTAATAGGCGGGCATAAGCGCAAGAATGATAGTATAATCTACAATCCGATAACCCCAAGCCTCCCTCTTCCTTGGGGCGAGTAAGAACATCCCAGCGTATACGCGGCCTACCTGGGGCCCAAGCAAACTTTGTGAAGCATCTACGTATTTGGGCCCAGAATGCAGCAGGCAGACGGACTGGAATAGTTTGCAGAAGGTAGAGCAATTTTGGGAGAAGATTCATTTTGATAATACTTATTCTGCCAAACCAAGAGAAATCTTTCTGATGCCATCTATCCAGATCTTTTTGAAAGCTGAGGAGGAGGGGAGCAAAGTTATCTTTATATAGTTTTGATAAATCAGAGTGGATTTTGATACCCAGATAGGAGATACCTTGTGCAGGCCACGAAAAGGGGAAAGAGGATTGTAAGGTGGAGACGAGGGTGTGGGGTAGTGAGATATTTAGGGCTGAGGACTTGGACATGTTGATTTTGAAATTAGACCAGAGCTCAAAGCGGGATATTTCTTTCTGCAGACAGGGGAGGGAAATTTGAGGGTTAGTGACATATAGCAAAAGATCGTCCGCAAAAGCCGCACATTTATATTCAATATTTCCGATACTGATGCCAGCAATATCCGGATTGTCACGGATTGCAGATAAAAGATGTTCCATAACTAGAATATAGAGCAGGGGGGATAACGGACATCCCTGGCGAGTGCCATTGTGTATGGAAAGGACGGGAGAGAGTGTACCGTTAATTTTAATTCTTGCAGATGGAGTCTGATATAATGCAAGAATTTTGGACGTGAGCCATGGACCCAGACCTATATGTGATAGAGTAGCACTGAGGGCTGGCCACGATATACGATCGAAGGCCTTTTCTGCGTCTAGGGAAAGGACCATGAGGGGTATCTGATGGGCCTGAGCGTAGTGAATAATATCGAGAGTCTTTAAGGTATTATCTCTAGCCTCCCTTCCCGGCACAAACCCCACCTGGTCAAGGTGGACTAAGGAAGGTAAAAAAGGATTCAGGCGATTCGCTATTAATTTTGCAAATATTCTTAAATCCACATTCAAGAGAGATATTGGGCGATAACTCGCACAGATCTGCGGGTCTTTGCCTGGTTTGGGAATAACTGCTATATGAGCTTCCGTGGTTTGTGCCGGGAACGGGAGCCCTGCCGACACCGAATCAAAGACCCTAAGAAGAACGGGGGAGAAAGCAGAAGAAAACAAGAAAACATTTTGTAGAATTTTGCTGTGAGACCGTCTGGTCCTGGACTTTTTCCCCCTGGTAAGGATTTAAACACCTCATGGAGTTCTCCTGTTGAAAACGGGGTGTCCAGGGATGTAGAGTCCTCTACAGATAAACGGGTGGCGGATGAAAGAGGGGGATCCCGCAGTGTAACTGAGGGTGGTAGATTGTAAAGATTTGAATAAAATGCGTGAAAGGAGGCTGCAATATCCGGGGTAGTATGAGCCAGGGAGCCATCAGAACGTTTGATTACTGGAATATGGGACGTAGCAAGTTGCCCCCTCAGAGCCCTGGCCAACATTCGCCCGCTTTTGTTTCCATACTCGTAAAATTTACTACGACATGTCTGCATCATTCGCCTGTAAGATGTCTCTAACAAACGTTTGGCCTCCAGGCGAGCGTTTTGAAGGTCACGTAAAGTAGACTGAGAAAAAGCGCATTTGTGGGTCAGCTCAAGGGAGGCAACTTTTTGTAAGGCCGTAGTGAGCAAATGAGCCTTCTCTCTCTTGAGTCGGGCACCGTGCTTAATAAAGACACCACGTAGAACACATTTAAGAGATATCCGCAGCGCAGACCGAGTCAAGAAGGAGGGACTCATTCAGTCTCCATGTCCATTGTCCCTTCATGAGATTGGGAATTTTAAGAGAGCAATATATTGGAGCGTGATCGGACCAAAGGATATTACCTATGTGGGTGGATTCCAACCAAGTAAGAGCTCGGTGCTGAATTAGTATGTAATCAATGCAGCTGTATGAGGAGTGGGGCGGGGAGTAATATGTGTAGTCCCTGTCTGTGGGATGCTGGATACGCCATGTGTCACCTAGCTGCAACTGCAAAAAAGCCCGTTTAACTTTCTTAATTGCCTGATAGGAGAGGGTGGCGCACCCTGAGGAGTTATCGAGCGTGGGGTCTAAAGTTAAGTTTAGGTCTCCACATAATATAACTGTACCTCGTACCAGGGGAAGCACTTTGTCTATGAAGTCAGAGAGAAAAGAAACTTGGTTTTGGTTCGGGGCGTAAACATTGAGGAAAGTAAACTCCTGGCCACTGATAAGGAGGGAAAGTACAATGTACCTAGCCTCGACTTCAATTGTACAACTGAGCACTTGGTGAGTCAAGGATCACTGGACACATTTAAGAGTACAGGTAATGTTGACGGGAGTCTCCACTATTAGAAAAAGTATGATTTTTTTCCCCCCCCAAGAATCAGCTCCGCTCCTGTTGACTGGTATTATAACTGTCACTCAAACTGCGGCATCAGATACAGCCCCTGGACAAAAGCGGCACTATGTCTGAATTTTTTTTTTTCTCTTTTAAAACTTCTGGCTCAACTTTTAAAGTTTTTTTTGTCAATACCATATGGTCTATTCAGAGGAGTAGCTAAAGGCTCATGGGCCCTGATGCAAGAGTTCAGCTTGGGCCTGCCGTCCCTGAGTACTTTGTTGCCAGGGAAGCACATAACCCTCGTGCTGCCTGACACAAAAAATTGAAACGCCACCTTCCCCACTAAATTCTTGACCTAACCCCTTCCCTCCAGCCAGAGGTGTTAATTGACCAGCATGCACTTTGTATAATACCGTTGTCTTCATATGTAGCACAAAGGTCTTTGAGCCCCCTCAGGCTCCTGGGCCTGGTAGCGACTGCTACCTCTGTACCCCCTATAGTTATGTCCCTGGCTTTATTAGGAAGTCTTCCCTCTTTGATTAGCTATAGTGGTGACACAAAAAAAGGCGCTCATAGGATAAAAATGTACACTACTTTAGCCTTCGCTAGGAGGAATGTTGCTGACCTTCTCTGGATGTGCAGGTAGGCACAATGCTAGCATATAGCTTGTAGAACTTAGGGGGCTTGTCGGTGCTGGCACTATAGGATACTCGTCCTCACTGGTCGGTTTCAGAAAACATGAAGGTGGAGAACAACATAATGTAGGTGCAGAATTCAGTGCTAGGCCAAAGCGACATGTCTGATTCTCAGGGCACAAAAACCCCAAAACTTCAATACTAAGATGAACCTTCATTATTGGGCTCTTTTTAAAACAACGTGTTTCAGAGTATGACACACTTTTTTCAAGTCTTCACAGAGAAGCACAGTCATGTTGTGCAGAAGGGCACTGGCTCTTCACGCTCTTCTGCATAGCATGATGCTGGACACAAGGTGCTTCTCTGCGAAGACATAAAAAAGAAGTGTCATACTCCAAACCGTGTTGTTTTAAAGAGACCCCAATACAGAAAGTTCATCTTAACGATGTTGCGAATCAGACATGGAGCTTCAGCCCAACACTGAATTCTGCACCTACATTATTTCCCTCTTTGATTAAGAAAGTAGACCTGCTCTGCAAACTGTCAGGCCTTTGGAAAAAAATTGTAAATTTAATGGAATGTTTAATGGAATGAATCAGCAGGGAAAAAGAATGCAATATTTAAAATAAAAAGATTTGGCTGCACAATAGATCCAAAGAGATGCGCTTTGGGTTTTCACTGCAATGTATGTCACATGTGGCCATGAACCATAAAAGAATAAAGATAACTCAACACATATGTATGCATTTTCACAGCCATATTACAAGATCTGGACCTTTTTTATATTTCAAAAAGATTGGTTCAGTGGAAACACAGAGGTCCATTATTTGTGTCCCTGTACAGACACTAATACTGCATGAAATAACTTAAAAATGGAGTCCACCACACAGCATTCAATGGTCAAAATTTCCCATAATCCTTTGTCTTGAAGTTGTATTCAATGACATTAAAATGCAAAGGGTAACATTACAATTAATGTCACCCGCTCTCCCCATAGGGTTCATTACTAAGCCTTGCAAAAGGGAAGGGAGAACATCAGAAATATATAATCATACACATAACCCCCAATGTTTCTGTTACTTTTTAATGAGACCTTAGGGAGCAGCATCCATTTTAATCTTCACAACTACACAATAAAAATTGTCAATAAAGTTGTGACCAATCCAAATTTTAAGAGGTTAATTTGGTCAAAAATAAACCAAAATGTAAAGAATTATCATTTGAATCTGAACAGAATGCAATGTGTGGGACCTTTAAATATTATATTTACCTTTTTTTTCCTGTGCTGCGTTTACATAGAAGGTTACTATGTTATCACCTGAGATTTGTGCCTTTATCTCTAAGAGTTTGTTGTGGTGACGCAGGATCAATAATTTACTCAGGTGCGGGAAAGAAGGTCTTAAATAATTCACTGTGGTTTATAATGCTATCTGCTGTTTATACCAAACCTCCATTTTAAATCCCTCTCCTGATGATGAGAAAAAAAATCTGTGCAGCAAATGGGGATAAACGTTACGTTATGTAGTGACAGGTTCGCTTTTTCTATAGTGCATCTCCATAAGAAGCTAGGATCAATCAGCTTCCATGATAAAGTTTGTGCTCCTCAGCCGACATTGATATTGGATCATTTTCCAAATTCATGTTGCAAGATTTGATAAAAAGCTGAATGGCGAAAAATCCGTTCTAGAATGTGAGCAGGACTGCTTGCCTCCACTAGCAGAGCTGCCTAAGGCGGGCAAGGGGGTGAGGCCTCACTACACACTGTATTCTGGGACTTGCACATACTACATATTGGTGAGTGATCCTGTCAGGCTGCTCAGCTATGATAGCATACTGTAGGCAGCGTCACATCATTACAATCTATTGTAGAGCAGTGTAATATGTAGTGAGGCCACAATCCCTCAGCCCCCCCAGGCAGCTCTGCAAGTGGTAGAAACCTGTCCTGCTCACATTGTAAGACCGTTTGCTGTTGGCCATTTTAAATCATTCCTGGAGAACCCCTTTAATGAAATTGTTATTTTTATCATAATGTCATGATTTGTGTGTTACTTTATACTGTATCTGTTTATATTTGGGTGTTAACCACTTCATAATTGTTGGAATTTTAACCTCCTAATGATCAATTCCCATATTTCAGTACCTGCTGGTTTAATACATCTAAGTACACTCATTGAAAAAAGAAAGTAAAAATAATGCACCAAGGAGTTGTTGGAATCATGTGTGAATGTAATGATGATATATGTAAGTGATTACAATATTAGAATAAATTGCTCATATTTATTGGGGAATACTTTACAGTTGAAAGGAGGCTTTAGAACCATGTTGGGCCACCTCTAGCCTAGATATAAGATGATACAGTTGGGCATGGAGTCATACAGTTTCTGTGAGGTATCTTGCGGCACATTTGCCCACAGATGTTGCAGTGTGTAGATTCTGCACACTTATAGGTTGATGAAGCTGGTTTCAAAAAGATGATAATTACACTTACCGGTAATTTGATTTCCCTTTAGCCTCCACAGCGACACTACAGGAGGGTTCCCCCACCCCTAGGGACAGGAAACAAACCACCAGGAAGCTTTAAATAGACCCCTCCTCTTACCTAGGTCAGTTAGTTTCAGAGAACCTTATTGGATGCAAGCACAACAAAATTTATTAATAATACAACCACTTACAATGCAGGAATAACACTGTAGTTAATATAGGAAATGTCGGGCTGGAAAACCCTGCCGCTGTGGAGGCTAAAAGGAAATCAAATTACCGGTAAGTGTAATTAGCATCTTTCCCCTATGCCTCCACAGCGGCACCACAGGAGGATTAGCAGAGTACTCTTTACTAGGGAGGGACCACTGCTGAAAGGACTTTGCGTCCGAAGGACAAGTCCTGGTTAGTTAACACATCCAGTCTGTAATGACGGAAAAATGTTGACCGTGAGGCCCATGTGGCTGCTTTGCATATTTGTTCCATCGAGGCCAAAGCTGTCATAGCCCAGGATGCTGACATTACTCTGGTAGAGTGGGCTTTTAAGGAGGAAGGAATTTCTTCGTTCTTTTCTGAGTAGGCAGATGATATAGCCGTTTTTATCCACCGGGCGATGGTCAGTTTACTTGCCGCTTTACCTTTATTTTTTCCCTGAAATTGTACAAGGAGGTGGTCAGAGCTCCTAAATTCTTTAGATCGCTGCAAGTAAATTAGCACACATCGGTGGACATCTAAGTTATGGAACGCCCTTTCTTTCTCTGAGGCTGGATTTTGGCAAAAAGATGGTAGACAAATCTCCTGTTGTCTATGAAATTTCGAGACCGCTTTGGGAAGAAAGGAAGGATGATGCCTTAAAGGGGTTGTCCGAGTTATGAAAAAAAATATATAGCACTGTAAATCTGATGGGCAGCAATATATAACTAAGTTCAGCAAGTTTTAGGCAAAAAAAATTCTATAAATCTATATTTCCTTATTTCCCTGGTTCTCTTCTGGCCTTTGCTTACATGCAATAACAACAATCTCAGTCCCTCCCCCCTTCTCTGCAAAGGCAGTGAATACAAGTGCTGAGTGACATGTCTGTCTGCTGGAATACTCAGCAACATGTTGTATGTGTAGGACTACAAGTCCCAGCTGTACAATGACACTGCTGATCCACACAGGAAATTCTCCCTACCTGTTCTTGTACAATACAATTCCTCTATAACTCCTTGCCCAGCATTTGTCTCCTCTCACTGCTGCAGCTACTATTTGTTGTAAAGCCTTGAGCCCTCAGTGTGTTCTGGCTGAAGGGGTTAATGTTTTATCTGAAGGAATTAAGGGAGAGAGCAGATAGCAGCCGGCAAAGAAAGGGGGCGTGGCCAGTGACATCTTGTGTACAGACTGTTATCTGAACTCTGAGGCTTGTGCACGAAACATCACAGACCAGGGAGATAAGCTGACATCACAGGTCATGTGACCCTCAGTCAACTCTGAGAAACCAGCAGCTTTAGAAACACAAAGTATATGGGAAAGTTGTTATACCTGACAAGTTAGAAACATATGAAGAACAAAAAAATAACTCGGACAACCCTTTTAATATTATGCGGTCTTCCAAATTGTTTAAATATGGAGGAACACAAGAGAACGCCTGAATCTCCCCTACTCTTCTGGCTGTTGTTATTGCCAGAAGAAAGGCTGTTTTTAAGGTAAGGTATCTTAGAGAAATGTCTAAGATGGGTTCAAAGGGGGGCCCTGTTAAGGCCGACAATACCAGATTTAAGTACAGGGGGGTACTGACGCATGTTTGGCCGGAAGTAACCTAGATCCCCCTTAATGAATCTGGAGATAAGGGGAAGTTTCGTCAATCTTGTATCCAGAAATACGCTCAGCGCTGCCACCTGGACTTTCAAGGTGGAAGGCCTCAACCCCTTATCCATACCTGCCTGTAGTCAAGTAAGATACTTATGTCTGGGGGAGCTGACGGATCCCAACTATCCTTTGCAAAATTTAAGAAGGTCTTCCAGATCCTATGATAGATCTCTGAAGTAACCATCTTACGACTGGACAAGAGGGTATAAATTACCTTGTCTGAAAGGCCTTTTGCTTTTAGGAGGGCGTGTTCAGTCTCCATGCTGCAAGGTGTAGCTGATGGACCGTCGGATGAAGCACTGGCCCCTGGGATAACAGATCCGGAATATTCGGAAGGATCTTGTAATTTCCCCTTGACATTTCGTGGAGGAGTGGAAACCAAGGACGTTTTGGCCAGAATGGAGCTTTGAGGATCACCTGACCTTCTAGTTCCTTGATCTTTGCAATCGTCCTTGATAATAGAGAGAAGGGGGGAAAAGCATACAGGAGGCCGTCTGGCCAGCTTTGGTATAGGGCATTGGTTCCCCATGCAGAGTTGTTCTTTTCTAGGGAGAAGTAGGCCAGAACTTCACACGGTTCTCGTGGTTGGCAAATAGGTCTATGCAAGTATATTCCCACTTTTCCGTGAGATAGAGAAATACCTCCGAGTTGAAACGCCACTCCCCCTCTTTTAGGGTCTGCTACTTGATTTTGAGTACCTTTTAGATGGACTGAAGTAATGGATGCTAGGTTCTTCTCTGCCCAGTGGAAGATCTCTTTTGCCACTAGATTTTGATTCCTGCTTTTTGTTCCCCCCTGTCTGTTGAGATATGCCACCGTAGTGTTGTTGTCGGAGAGGATTCTGACGTGGTTCCCCTTGATGAAAGGAGTCAGAGCTAGCAAGGCTTGTAGAACCGCTGATAATTCCTTCAGGTTGGAGGAGGCTTCCCTCAACTGACCTTCCCAAGATCCCTGGACTAGAATTCCTGAGGAGTGAGCTCCCCAACCGCTGCCACTGGCATCCGTGGTGATAACTACCGGATGAAGAGGCCTCCATGCTACCCCTCTCTGAAGATTCTGATGGAGTCTCCACCAGTTTAAAGACACTCTTATGTGGTCTGGGATGGACACTTTCTTGTCCAAGGAGTTGTGACATTTGTCCCAGGAACGTAATAAAAAACTCTGTAGATCTAGGGTGTGAGTCTGAGCCCACAGGACTGCTGGAATGGTGGCAGTCAGATAGCCCAGCAGCTTCATAATTTCTCTTATAGAGACATTTGACCTGTAAAGGAACCTGGATATTAGGGAGGAGAGAGAGATTCTTTTTTCCTCCGGCAGGAATGACATCATCTGATTTGAATCCAGAAGTATGCCCAGAAAGACTTTTCGTTGTGCTGGGCGTAGATGAGATTTTTCCAGGTTTATTTGCCAACCTAGTGTGGGGAGAAAATTTTGTACGTACGTCAAGTGGGTGTTCAGGAGATCCTCTGAGTTGGCCCAAATCAGGAAGTCGTCTAAGTATGGTATGACCTGTATGTTTTGAAGTTGAAGAAAAGATGTTACTTCCAACATGACTTTCGTAAAGATTCTAGGTGCCGAGCTTAGGCCAAAGGGAAGGGTTTGAAATTGCAGATGGTGTAGACTTCCTTTCATCCATAGAGCAATCCTCAGGAATTTCTGGAAATTTCTGTGGATGGGTATGTGATAGTAGGCATTGCTGAGGTCCAAGGTAGCCATGAAGCAACTCTTTTGAAGAATATTCACTGTTGAACGAATTGTCTCCATCTTGAATTTCTTGTACTTCAGGAAGGAGTTGAGGTCTTTCAAATTTATAATGGCTCGGAATGAACCATTTGGTTTTCGTATAAGGAATACTGGAGAGTAGAATCCCTTTCCCCATTGGGAAAACGGAACTGGTACTAGGACCTGTTTCTCCAAGAGAGATAAGATCTCTTGTTCTAAGGCTACTTTCACACTAGCGTTTTTAAATTCCGGTATTGAGTTCCGTTATAGGGGCTCAATACCGGAAAAAAACGCTTCAGTTTTGTCCCCATTCATTGTCAATGGGGACAAAACTGAACTGAAGACAACGGAATGCTCCTGAAAGCATTCCGTTCCGTCTTCAGACCGGAGGACAAACCGCAGCATGCTGCGGTTTGCTCTCCGGTCCAGGCATCCGCACCAAGACGGATCCGGAATGACCCCCAATGCAAGTCAATGGGGACGGATCCGTTTGGTGTGGACACACCAGTAATCCGGATCTGTCCTCCATTGATTTCCAATGGGGGGTCATTCCGGATCCGGCATACATACACACAGACATGCATACATACACACAGACATACAAACAAACATACAGACATACATACAAACATACAGACATACATACATACATACTCACATACTCCCGGGACGCCGGCAGAACGTCTTCACGCGCCTCCTGCGCGCTGCGATGACATTTCCCCACTGCGCCCAGCAGAGGGCGCTGTGGGGAATCGTCATCACTGTGCGCAGGAGGCGCGTGAAGACGTTCTGCGGCGTCCCGGGAGTATGTGAGTATGTATGTATGTTTGTATGTATGTCTGTATGTTTGTTTGTATGTATGTCTGTGTGTTGTTTTAATGTGTGTCATGTGTGGGGCCGGAGCGCTGCTCCGGCTCCACACATGTATAGCGTTAGCACGGATCCGTCGGCACCCTTTAGGTGCCGGATCCGTGCTAACGCTAGTGTGAAAGTAGCCTAAGGCCTTCTGGCTCAGAGGATTCCTTATTATCATGAATCTTGAAGGAGGAGTTTTTTCGAATTTCAGCCTATAACCTGTCGTGATCACTTGGAGGACCCAGGGAGAAGAGGTTATTTCTGACCAGGCTGGGGCGAACCATTTTAGTCGTCCTCCCACTTGTAATCTGGCGTCATTGTCTTCCTCTGGTATTATTAGGGTTAAAGAGGAATCCTCTTCCTCTGCCTCTTGGGTGTTGAGACCTGTCTGGCATACTTCCTCTTCTTTGGTCATATCGACCTCTGCGTTGACCACGAAAGGACTGACGTTGCTGGAAAAACCGAGGCTCAGACGGAAACCCTTTGTTTTTATCAGAGGCCTTTTCCAGAATGTCATCTAGACCTGTGCCGAACAACCGATCTCCCTCACAGGATAAGGCACACAATCTTCCTTTTGATCCTGCATCTCCACTGTATAGTTTCAGCCATACGGTTCTTCTTGCAGCATTGGCTAATGCGGCAGATCTGGCTGACATTTTCACCAAGTCTGCTGATGAATCTGCAAGAAAATTTGAGGCTTGCTTCAGGACTGGTAAGGAGGCTAATATCTCCTTTCTAGGAGTTCCCGCAGCCAGATGTTCTCCCAGTTGCTCTAACCAGATACTCAGAGATCTGGAGGTGCACGTTGCAGCTATAGCTGGTCTCAGCATTGCTGTCGAATTTTCCCAGGATTTTTTCAATAATCCTTCTGCCTTTTTCTCCATCGGGTCTCTTAGTAGGCCCATATCTTCAAACGGTAAGGATGTTTTCTTTGAAATTTTCGCTATAGGTGCATCAACTTTAGGAACGGTGTCCCATATAGCGGAGTCTTCTGTACAAAAGGATATTTTCTTTTGAAGGTTTTGGAGATTCCGGATCTTTTCTCTGGGTCTTTCCACTCTTTCTTGATAAGGCTTTCCACGTTCTTGTGAACTGGAAATACCCTAACATTTTTCTCTCCCAGACCCTGGAACATCTGGTCCTGTATGGATAGTGTTTCTCTCATTTCTTCATATCCCATAGTGGCTCTAATGGATTTTAACAATATTTCTGTGTCTCCTGGAAGACAGTAGGGTTTTCCTGCAACATCATCTGAGGCCTCTGAATCCACATCTTCACCCTCTTCAAGGGGAGGTGCTGGCAGGCTGGCTAATGTGGCTCTTGAACTGGATGGTTGCGCCAACATGGAAGCGGATGGTAACCGAAGATCTATAGCTGTTGTGACTTCATGTCTGATCAGCGTCTTGAGATTAGTCATAAATGACGGAGATTCTTCTGTAACCACTTTTTCGGTGCATTTTTTGCAGAGAGGTTTTTTATATGATGAATGACTTCCTGCATATAGCACATTTGTTAGTAGCAGTTTTATGCTCCTAGAACAATAAACATATATGTATAAGCAATCACCATGAATATTCAAAAAATTAAAAAAAACTTACTTCTGGAAAAAGAAAAAAAAAATTTTAGGCAAGAAGAGGGGACTGACCGGACCCGGGGCTGCAACAGAATCAGAAGGCTTTTGAGATTCAGAAGAGGGCTCAGCTGGAGAAGACATCATGATGTAGAATCATACACAGACAATCTACACCTTACCTCTGTGTCTTGGCGCTTTAAATTTCAAATTTGGCGCCAATTTGAGTTAGGCCATGCCCCCTTCGATGACGTCATCCGGCCAATGAAGCGCGGCGGCACCGGCCGCCACGCCTCTCCTCTACGTCGGAGAGGGGGAGGAAGGAATCCCCGCCCCTCATGGAGTCCCTTCATACGCAACTTGCGGCTGATTCTGCGTCCCACGCCCGCGAACGTGGGGAATATGTCCGGGGCTGCCTCACCTGAGAGGGCTTAAGCCTAGGACCGGAGAAGGCACGCATGTAGTAACCGGAGCCTTCGGTCCCTGCGCAGCCCTCCTGGATTCCAGGAGAGACCAGGGGAGAGACCAGGCTGTGCGAGTGCAGGGAACGGGCAGCGTACCACCCGAAGCTTCCCGGCGTCCTGAGGGACAGGAAACAAAAACTGACCTAGGTAAGAGGAGGGGTCTATTTAAAGCTTCCTGGTGGTTTGTTTCCTGTCCCTGGGGGCGGGGGAACCCTCCTGTGGTGCCGCTGTGGAGGCGTAGAGGAAATGCTCAATGTTACAAAATGTTGTAACCTGGTGGTGACATTTCTTGGACACCCTTGCTCTGCATTGGCGAACATTATCCTGCTGAAAAATGGCAGTTGGAAGCCCTGCCATGAGAGGAGCACATGTGGCCATAGGATGTCTTTTATATATCACTGAGCTGTTAGTGTCCCTTGTATCACTACTAGGGGTGACCGTATGTCATATGGGATGACACCATCATCACACCAGCAGTTGGGTCAATGGATCCCAAACAGAACCTGGATTCATCACAAAAAAAAAGACGTACCAGTCCATAGCAGTCCAGGTGTCTCATTCATGACACCAACTGCAAACAAAGTTGATGGTGGCTGGCTGTCAATGGCAGGATGTAATGTGTGCCGTGAGACCATGCTGTGCGGCCCCCAACCATCTGGTAACATGCATCTTTCATGTATTTTCCCATTAGATGGGAATCCTAGAATTTCAGTTGGCAATATCCCTTTAAGTTTTATTTTTGGCCCTTGGAATTGGTTCAGGCTGACAATGTGGCCCCCAACCAGAAAAGGCTGTGTACCACTGCTATAGACAGTTGAAGATAGTGTTAGTGGGCGTACTTTTTTTTTATATCTCCGTCAAAAGGTCACAATAGCCCTTTGAAGTACATTGCATTCGTTTTTTAGGAGCCTCATAGCAAAACTCTTATGATCTAAGTCTATGCAGAAACTTCCAAATTGGCAACTAAAGGTAGGGTGAAGAGTCCTGTATACTATAATCAATGGGTAGGAGGGTGACCAATAAAGAGACCACCCTGTAACCAGCATAAAGTGGTGCAAATTGAAGCTCTCAAGCCATAATGTAAAATCTGTAAAATACCCCTCTATCTACCATGTGCCATTTATAACACTGATGTTATGTGGGTGAGGGTTCTTTGTATCCCCTCAGGCACCAGGGTCCAGATATGAGTGCCACCTCTGCAGTCCTATTACTCCTGCCCCTAACACGGTGACATGACCCGGCACCAGGAGAGGTCCCTACTTTGATGATATTTAGGCGGCAAATCATAATGAGGTCGTTATTATGGGGGACTTCAACTACCCAGATATAGACTGGGAAACTGAAACCTGTACATCTCATAAAGGAAACAGGTTCTTGGCAATAACCAGACAATTACCTTTCCCAACTGGTTCAGGATCCGACTAGAGGGACGGCCATACTGGACTTAGTATTAACCAATACACCTGACAGAACAACAGATGTGCAGGTTGGGGGACACCTGGGAAATAGTGACCATAACATAATAACCTTCCAATTGTCATTCAAAAGAGTGTTTCTTCAGGGAGGAACAAAAATACCAAACTTCAAAAAAGCAAAATTTAGCCAACTAAGAGAGGCCATAGGCCTAACTAACTGGGACAAAGTCCTCAAAAATAAAAATGCCACAAAATGGGATATTTTTAAAAGCATCCTAATATCTAATTGTGAGAGGTACATATCTTATGGGAATAAAAGGGTAAGAAACAATGTGATAAATAGAACTGTAAAGAAAGCAATAAATGACAAACAGAAAGCATTTAAATCACTAAAACAGGAGGGGAGCAAGGAAGCATTGAAAAACTATAAGGAAAAAAGTAGTATATGTAAAAGACAAATAAAAGCAGCCAAACTAGAGACCGAGAGATTAATCGCCAAAGAGAGTAAAACTAACCCTAAAATGTTCTTTAATTATATAAATGGTAAAAAGTATAAACCTGAAGGTGTCGGCCCCTTACAGAGTAATGAGGGGGGAGTTGCAGAGAGCGATGAGGAGAAAGCAAAGCTATTGGGCCCTATTCTCTTCAATATATTAATATATTATATATATATACATTAATGATCTTGTAGAAGGCTTGCACAGTAAAATATCAATTTTTGTAGGTGACACTAAACTGTGTAAAGTAATTAACACAGAAGAGGACAGTACACTGCTACAGATGGATCTGGAGACTGGAGGCTTGGGCAGAGAAGTGGCAGATGAGGTTTAACACTGACAAATGTAAGGTTATGCATATGGGAAGGAATAATGCAAGTCACCAGTACATACTAAATGGTAAAACATTTTATAACTCTGACATGGAAAAGGACCTAGGAATTTTAGTAAACAGCAAACTAAGCTGTAGAAACCAGTGTCAGACAGCTGCTGCAAGGCCAATAAGATAATGGGTTGCATCAAAAGGGGCATAGATGCCCGTGATGAGAACATAGTCCTGCCACTTTACAAATCACTAGTCAGACCACACATGGAGTACTGTGTACAGTTCTGGGCTCCTGTGAACAAAACAGACATAGCAGAGCTGGAGAGGGTTCAGAGGAGGGCAACTAAAGTAATAACTGGAATGGGTGGACTACAGTACCCAGAAAGATGATCAAAATTAGTTATTTACTTTAGAAAAAAGACGACTGAGGGGAGATCTGATAACTATGTATAAATATATCAGAGGTCAGTACAGAGATCTCTCCCATGATCTATTTATCCCCAGGACTGTGACTGTGACGAGGGGACATCCTCTGCGTCTGGAGGAAAGAAGGTTTGTACACAAACATAGAAGAGGATTCTTTACGGTAAGAGCAGTGAGACTATGGAACTCTCTGCCTGAGGAGGTGGTGATGGTAAGTTCACTAAAAGAGTTCAAAAGGGGCCTGGATGTATTTCTGGAGGGTAATAATATTACAGGTTATAGTAACTAGAGAGGGGTCGTTGATCCAGGGAGTTATTCTAATTGCCTGATTGGAGTCGGGAAGGAATTTTTCCCCCTAAAGTGGGGAAAATTGGCTTCTACCTCACAGGGGGTTTTTGCCTGGATGGACAGATGTCTTTTTCCGGCCTTATAAACTATGTTACTATGTATGCCAGCCAATAGAACAATAGAAGCCAATAGAACAATAGAAGCAGTACTGGCAAAGCCTGTGCCAGTACTGCGGATCTTATTCTTGGGAGGGAGGAGCCACATTACTGGCCAGCACCAGAGGAGGCAGACTGCACACAGTCACTGATACTTGATGGTATCGTGGAGGACAAGAGAGGAGGCGGAGCAACAAGCCAGCAGCAGCTGACTACGGAGCTGCACTGGTAATAACATTCCTGGGGGGGGGCATATGCAGGGAGGGAACTTGAGCTGGGGATTCTTTGCTACGGGATTTCAGTTAGTGAGCGGCCGCTGGGGTTTTTTGAAAGTGATTTATGCTGCAGGACCAGGTCAGGATTACCGGTTTTTTAACCGGTCCTGCGAACATGCTGTAATTTTATCAAACGGTTCAGTAGAACCGGAGAGAACCGGCTGAATCCCATGCCTGGCTACAACAAACGTGTGACCAAAGATCGTTGTGTAGCAATGTAGCCTCACAAGTGAATGGGGTCAGAGCGCAACTTGCAAGTTGCTGCAACTGGAGCCATGACCTTAGAATTGCAACATTGCAAAGCAATGCACAACCTTGCAAGCTTGTCCAAGCCTTATACTGATGGGCACTGCTCCTTAACCCCCTAACTATTTTGCCAGAGTGGAGCTCCAGCAGTGGGAAAAGTAGCTAACTGGAGGGGGAGGGCTACTCACGATTATTCCCGACTTGATTTCTAACAGTGATTTCTCCTCTGTTGCTTGGACTTTAGCTAGGACTTTAGCTAGCATTTTGGTCTTGTATGACATCCTGGACTGTTAGCTTTCATACAAGACCAGTTGCATGTTTCTATCTGCTACCATTGAGGAGATATCACCATCTAAAGAAGCCCTCCCCCTCCAGTTAGCTACTTTTCACACTACCCGAGCTGGACTCCGGCAAAACAGTTAGGTGGTTAAAATGGTTTCCTCATTTGAAACAATAGGAGCATATCCCCACCGTTGGGACCCGCACTTACATTGAGAACAGAGCGGGCAAAGTAGTGGCTGGAGGACCACCAAGTGCTGTCCCCATAAAAGTGAAAGGGAGCGCTCCGCACATGCAAGCCACCGCTACCAATACCTCTATGTACATTCTTGTATGACATTTTTCACAAGACATCCAGCTTTTGATCGTGTCATCTGACACAGCTGCAGAGCTTGTTACAGTGTATCAAAGCGTACAGGAAGCCCTGTACTTGTGTCAACTGGACATTCAATTCCCGTTCAGTGGTTGTAAGCAGAGATCTTGATTTTGAAACTGGGGATGGAAAGCCCCTTAAATACCTGTTTGGGCGCAATGGGGCAATGTCCCCTTTAATTTGTCTCTCGCTCCTATACATACAGTATATATGGAAATATTCACCATATGTTGTGAATATACTTACACAAAACTGATTTCATATGTTCCAGAACATTTGCACAAATTTGCAGAGGAGAGCTCGGTAACCGCCATGATTACTTTCTAAGCTCTGCGTTAAAGTGCCAGGATTAGTACAGCAGATGGTAACTTTTTGCATAATCAGAAAATGCCTGATCTTTGCTGGAATGTTACCTCTAGTTCACAGTAAATGGTGCTGTAATGAAGGGATGCACACCGAGCGGGGCGATGCCAGGTATTCTTCAGCTTAGTAGTAAACATCATGGAAAAATTCTTCATTCTGTGAGCCAAAGAGTCCCCCCTCCCCCGGGTGAGTACTGTCTATATAAAAAGTGTTTGTCAGCAGTTTAGCCATGCAAAGTTGTTGAGAGCACTAGGAAGGGGCTGGGGGAGCTGTACAAACTACTATACTTACTTTTTGTGGAGCTTCTGTTATCAGGAGTAGTGTGAATATGAACTTTTAGGCTGGGGCTACATGGCAACTTTGGCTACAACCAGGGGTGTGATTCAAATTTTTAACAACAGGTTCCCTACTCAACGGCGGACACGCGGCATCACGACACATGTTTATATATACATACACCATATATATGCAATACACATACATATAAATACACCATATATACACTACAGATACAGACACATAAATACACCATATATACACTGCAAACACATATCACCGACTTTTAAAAAGCCTAAGGAGCTAAACTATGGAATGAAAGCGCTCATCTCCATTTGCTGTCGCCAGAGCACCGGATTGGGATTCAGCTGGTAACACGGTTCTCAGATCGGATTGTAATTTTAACAACCGGATCTGGAGAACCTGAGGGAACTTGCTGGATGCCATGCCTGCACATGACATAACAGAGGAGAAAATGGTGGCCGCACAAAGCACATGGCAGCATAGATGAGCATACAGGTGATGACATCACTACACAGAGGAGCACATGGTGGCACTGGTAGCACATAGCACTGATATGGAGGAGAGTGGTTATAGTCACAAAAGATGTAGGTATTTTGTGCCACTGTTAATTTTTTGTTCAGTTTTTTATTCTCTTGAGAAGGGCACATCAACTTTTTTTTGGGGGGTGGCTGGGGCCAGGGGCAGTAACAAAGCACTAGAACAGCCAAGCTTACCTTCACAGTTCTTCAGCAGGAAAGAACATGTCCCGCCTAACAATGTGCCTAAATAAACTGAGGCTGGGCTGTCTGTACACTGCCCACCAATCCCTACTAGTATAATAAAATTGGCCCCTATAATTGGCTGGCAGCTGAATATGTCAGAGCAGGCTGCCAGCCAATAGAACAATAGAAGCAGTACTGGCAAAGCCTGTGCCAGTACTGCGGATCTTATTCCAGCACCAGAGGAGGCAGACTGCACACAGTCACTGATACTTGATGGTATCGTGGAGGACAAGAGAGGAGGCGGAGCAACAAGCCAGCAGCAGCTGACTACGGAGCTGCACTGGTAATAACATTCCTGGGGGGGGGGCATATGCAGGGAGGGAACTTGAGCTGGGGATTCTTTGCTACGGGATTTCAGTTAGTGAGCGGCCGCTGGGGGTTTTTGAAAGTGATTTATGCTGCAGGACCAGGTCAGGATTACCGTTTTTTTTAACCGCACCTGCGAACATGCTGTAATTTTATCAAACGGTTTGGTAGAACCGGAGAGACCCGGCTGAATCCCATGCCTGGCTACAACAAACGTGTGACCAAAGATCGCTGTGTAGCAATGTAGCCTCACAAGTGAATGGGGTCAGAGCGCAACTTGCAAGTTGCTGCAACTGGAGCCATGACCTTAGAATTGCAACATTGCAAAGCAATGCACAACCTTGCAAGCTTGTCCAAGCCTTATACTGATGGGCACTGCTCCTTAACCCCCTAACTATTTTGCCAGAGTGGAGCTCCAGCAGTGGGAAAAGTAGCTAACTGGAGGGGGGAGGGCTGCTTTAGATGCTGCTACCTCCTGAATGGTAGCAGCTAGAAACATGATCTTGTTTGAAAACAGACATTCCAGGCTTTCAGACAATGCCAAAATGACAGCAATATGTTCAGGACAGAGGAAAATATCACTGATAGAAATCGGGATGCTGTGAATGCAGCTGAAATTGAAAGTAAAAACAGGTTTTACTCACGATTATTCCCGACTTGATTTCTAACAGTGATTTCTCCTCTGTTGCTTGGACTTTAGCTAGCATTTTGGTCTTGTATGAAATCCTGGACTGTTAGCTTTCATACAAGACCAGTTGCATGTTTCTATCTGCTACCATTGAGGAGATATCACCATCTAAAGAAGCCCCCCCCTCCAGTTAGCTACTTTTCACACTACCCAAGCTGGACTCCGGCAAAACAGTTAGGTGGTTAAAATGGTTTCCTCATTTGAAACAATAGGAGCATATCCCCACCGCTGGGACCCACACTTACATTGAGAACAGAGCGGGCAAAGTAGTGGCTGGAGGACCACCAAGTGCTGTCCCCATAAAAGTGAAAGGGAGCGCTCCGCACATGCAAGCCACCGCTACCATTCACTTCTATTGCCCGATGGAAATAGCAGAGCCAGCACTCGACTATTTTCGGCAGCCCCATAGAAATGAAAGTAGGGCAGCTGTGCATGCATAGTGCGTCCTCCACCACCTTTCCCTGCTCTGTTCTCGGTGATATGCTCCCATTGTCTGTGATGGGAATACCCCTATAAGGGAGTTTTCTCATAAAGTTATCCCTATTAACAGAATACGTATCAGGGGCTCCTTTCTATAAAACACAATGCAAAGCCGCACTCAAATAAGGCACACTCAGCACATCTATATATTACATGTAATATTGCATTCCATCTGAGGGAAACACTGTAGGGGAAATCTATGGCCACCAGCAGCCCCTTTAATTCAAAAAGGGGTAGCGTCTAAGATACAACCTCTTTAAGACTACACCAATCCAGAGCTAAACCCAGAGGGTTTATGTGTGTATGCCCTACTAGGCCTAGGAGAGACCTGGAACAATGGTTAGGTGTGCTTGATTTTTTTATTTCATTTACAAAAATCTAACATTTTTTGTTTTTTGCTTTTCTAGCAAGCTAATGAAAGGGATGTCATACTGAGACAGTACAGGATTAGTAAAACATGGCTACATGCATCCAAAATCAGCGCTATACCTGTCCACAGATGATCTGTGGTGTGGCAACTTATCCCTATTCACTTTTAGTGGAGTTCAGCTGCAATACCAGACACAACCTGTGGACAAGTGTGGTACTGTAGCAAAATCTTGGAAAACCCCTTTAATTATGCAACCCACTTACTCCAATGATGAGTCAATTACATAGGGTCCCTGGTGATCACAAAGTGAGGTGGGATTTAGTCCTCTGTTGAGTTTTATGTGAGTGGTGGGGTTATGGTTTAAATGACACATTGGGCTCTGCTGCATCTGCAATATGAATTAACAAAGACTGGTGTCTACATATATTCACAAATATTCTCCCTAATTGTATTCAATGGTATTGAACTGGTAAAGTTAATTACAAGAAATGATAACGTTATAAAACACTGAAAAACATGCAACACAACAAATCACATTGAAGTATATAACAGAAGCTAAATAAATAACTGGTAACTGGAGCCAAAAACATTAAATGGTTTATGAAATATAGTCAATATCCAGAAATTTCTTTTTAACTAAATTGTCATCCATTAAATTGGGATTTATTTTTACCGGTAACCTTGAATCTGCACAATGCTTTCTACATAGAAGATTAAAAGACTATGAAATAAGAGAGTAAGTTTGTTTTTGAAAGTTGTTCCATCTACTATATCATTGCATCAAGAAAGACAAGAAAGAAGCTACGATGATACTGTTCTCTATGAGCAAGAAAATAACTACTAAATTACTACATACTACTACAATAACTACATATACTACTACATTGGTGGCCCCAGTATAACAGTTTCATGAAATGGGCCCCCCTCATCAACATCTGGGGTCATTTATCAAACTGGAGCAAAGTGGAACTGGCTTAGTTGCCAATAACAACCAATAAGATTCCACCTTTCATTTTTGACAGCTGATTGGAAAGGTGGAGTCTGATTGGTTGCTATGGGCAAATAAGGCAGTTCTACTTTACACCACTTTGATAAATGACCCCAATCATATTTACACATTCAATTAAGGGGATTGTGCGAGTGTTTAATACTGATGATTTATCATCACGATAGGTCATCAGTATCTGATTGGTGGAAGGCTGACCCCTGGCATCCACAACTATGAGCTGTTTGAAGAGAACGTGGTGCTCGGTGAGATCTATGGTCTTTTCCTTGGCCAGTGACATCACATTCATCAGTCACATAGCCTAAAAGCAGCTTAGTCCTATTCTAGTGAGTGGGGCTGTGCTGTAATACCAATTAAAGCTATTCCTCTAACAGTTGACAAGTGGGGGTGCCAGTCATGAGACCCCCACCTATCACATAGGGGAATATTCAGACATAGCAGTCATGTCAGGGGGAAATTATGGCAAAACCATGACATCTTGCTGTGGTTTTGCTGTAGTAATATAGAAAACAAAACAAACATGACCACTACATGTATACCCTAAAATAAATCAGTTTGGACTCACAGGTAATACTTCCACTGATTGGAGTCTTTAGCTTTTCTGTTTTCCTCTCTATTCGGCCCAGACCACCAAGATGATTTCCTTCAGGCACAACTCAATACTGTCCCTGAGAACAGTAGTGCTAGATAGATAGTGACTCAATAATAGCAACCC
This sequence comes from Rhinella marina, assembly GCA_900303285.1. NCBI lineage: Eukaryota > Metazoa > Chordata > Amphibia > Anura > Bufonidae > Rhinella > Rhinella marina. The sequence goes on from ONZH01011688.1 coordinate 141,100, forward strand.
AGATGGTATTAGTGCCCGACACAGTAAAAGTGCCCCCTTTTAGGCTACTTTCACACTAGCGTTTTAAAATTCCGGTATTGAGTTCCGTCATAGGGGCTCAATACCGGAATAAAACGCTTCCGTTTTGTCCCCATTCATTGTCAATGGGGACAAAACTGAACTGAAGACAACGGAATGCTCCTGAAAGCATTCCGTTCCGTCTTCAGACCGGAGAACAAACCGCAGCATGCTGCGGTTTGCTCTCCGGTCCAGGCATCCGCACCAAGACGGATCCGGAATGACCCCCAATGCAAGTCAATGGGGGTGGATCCGTCTGGTGTGACCACAATGGTAACCGGATCCGCCCTCTATTGACTTTCAATGGAGTTCATGACGGATCCGGCTACACATACACACAATACACACATACAGACATAGACATACACATAAACATACACAGACATATACACAGACAAATACACATACATACATACTTACATGCTCCCGGCAGGTCTTCAGAGCATCGGAGGGACAGGACGGCGCGCACAGGTGACGATTCCACCAGGCGCCCAGCAGAGGGCGCTGTGGGGAATCGTCACCTGTGTGAGCCATGCTGTTCCTCCGTCGCTCTGAAGACCTGCCGGGTGTTTGTCTGTGTATATGTGTGTGTGTATGTATGTATGTATGTACTGTGTGACATGTGTGGGGCCGGAGCGCGGTTCCGGCTCCACACATGTCGCTGCGGCAGGCCTGATCCGGCAGCACCCTTCACCTGCCGGATCAGGCCTGCCGCTAGAGTGAAAGTAGCCTTAGTCCCAAACAGCAATAATGCACTCTGTATGTCCCACACAGCTATAGTGCCCCTCTTAAGGTTTCACACAGTAACAGTGCTGCCTTTTAGGTCTCACACAATAATAATATCCTGTTTAAGCCCCCAGAATAAATATCACCCTTTGTGCTCCCCCAGTAATCCACCCCTATATACAAGAATATAACTACTATAATACTGCTTCTATGTACAATATTATAAATAGTATAATACTGCCCCATGTACAAGAATATGAGTACTATAATACAGCCTTCTATGTACAATAATGTAACTATTATAATACTACCTTATATGTACAAGAATATAATTACTATAATATTGCTCCTATATTACAAAAATATAACTACTATAATATTGCTCCTATGTAGATGAATATAACTACTATAATACTGCTCCTATGTACAAGAATATAATTACTATTATACTATGTCTTATGTACAAGAATATAACTACTATAATACTACTCCCCATGTACAAGAATATAATTACTATTATACTATGTCCTATGTACAAGAATATAACTACTATAATACTACTCCCCGTGTACCAGAATATAACTACTATAAGGGTTCTTTCACACGAGCGGATTCAGTCCGAGAAATCCGCGGCGTGTAAGAAAGCCAAGCCCGTTCTGGACAGAAGAGGCACGGAGCATTATTAATCATGTTAATGCTCCGTGCCTCTGCTGTCCAGAACGGAGTTTGGCTCTCCTACACGCAGCGGATTTCTCGGACTGAATCCGCTCGCGTGAAAGATCGCTAATACTACTCCCCGTGTACAACAATATAACTGCTATAATACTACTCCCCATGTACAAGAATATAACTACTATAATACTATGTCCTATGTACAATAATATAACTACTATAATACTGCCTCCTATGTACAAGAATATAACTACTATAATACTGCCTCCTATGTACAAGAATATAACTACTATAATACTGCCTCCTATGTACAAGAATATAACTACTATAATACTATGTCCTATGTACAAGAATATAACTACTATAATACTGCCTCCTATGTACAAGAATATAACTACTATAATACTATGTCCTATGTACAATAATATAACTACTATAATACTGCCTCCTATGTACAAGAATATAACTACTATAATACTGCCTCCTATGTACAAGACTATAACTTTTAGAATACTGTCCCAATGTACAAGAATGCAGCTTTTGTAATACTATTGCATATGTACTAGGATATAGTGAATATAATACCACTTCCTACGTACAAGAATGTAGTGTTGTTGTGCCCCAGTGGTAAGGAAGCTTAACCTAACAGTAGGGAACTGTTAGGCTGCTGGGTGGCACTGCCTGCAGGTACTGTGTTGTGAAACCTCTTAAGGCTGGTGTCACATATAATCTTTTTTAGGTCATTTTTTTGCTGTGCTTTAGGCAATAAATATCATCTCCGGATGTTACTTGGAAATCTGTTGGAATTATTAAATGCAGCACAAAGATGCATTTTTTTCTAGTTGAGTTTATTCAAATAGCAGCATGCCCTGGGTGTGACCTTTTTTCCGCTCATTTTCCTGCTTTTTTTGTCCCATTCAGAATGAGATTCATTGTTTTCTTAGCCCCTGCTTGAAAGAACACTTGGCATTTTGTGTTGTATTTTTTAAAGGCATTTTTGCATCAAGGGCTTATTGGCACTATTTTTGGGTTAAATGCCCTACAGCAGGGATGCTCAACCTGCGGCCCTCCAGCTGTTGCAAAACTACAACTCCCAGCATGCCCTAATAACTGAAGGCTGTGCAGGTATGCTGGGAATTGTAGTTTTGCAACAGCTGGAGGGCAGCAGGTTGGGCATTCCTGCCCTAGAGAGTCTTCATTTTTATAGAGCTGACACTCTTCCCCATTGGGCCCCCCACAATGAATATACTTACGGCTCCCTGCGCCGCTCCTGGTCTCTGCACCGCTGCTGCAGCTTCTCCCCATGTGCGGATGAAAACATCTGGTGTCGGGGAGGGGGGCATCTAATGGCAGGCGCTGATGGAGACAAGCCTGTCATCCGAAAGTCCCCGTCTGTTTTTATCCACGCACGGGAAGAAGCAGCAGCGGCGGTGCGGGGACCAGAAGCGGCGCAGGATGCAGGGACCCAGGTAATTATATTTAGTATGGGGGTGCCCGGCATATTGGGGGGCTTTTCATAGGATTGGATAACCCCTTTAGTGTCTCCCGATGTCCTAGTAGGGTTTAATTGTTGATTTCAGCTTATTTTCCATGTGAATATGGTGTCAGATTGTCACTGTATTATACAAGCTTCTGATATTGCACACAATGGGCCGGTATTTGAGCCAGTTGTATAGTTTTAGGTTGCTTTTTATGAGAACATTGTAGGCGAGCTCTATAAACTGAACTTTCTCTCAATTTCCCCCTGTTCACAAGGCCTTTTAAGCATTTTGATAAAGAGCGCCCATTACAGTGAACAAATAGTTACCTCTGCATGGCAGTGTGTTATATCTGTCAAATACATTAAACTCCCTGCCAAAACAGCACAAAATGGGAGAGATTTGTACTGCAATGCCTGCGCTCTGTTTTCTGAGTAAAGTGCACCCGTTTCCACAAGAAAGCATAAAGGAAAGCACTTCTCAGGTACAAGATTGATCTATTACCGGACACATTATTTAATGTTACCTTCCATGTGGTAATGAACATTTATCTGTTGTCTTCTCCCTGATGCCTTTTAGGTTATGTACCAGCCACGGGCATTGTCAGATGTGGGGTGGGTTTTAGTGAGGCCTGTGCTGCAGACATTATATTGTGCTAGTTAGTGCTGGGTACAAACAGCATATGGCCCCTTGCTCTCCAAAAGCAGAGGTGTAGCTGTAGGGGGTGTGGGGTTGCCTAAAATGGCCCAAACTCTGCCACATTAGAAGACAACAGGGTTATAAACACCTTGTTAACTGGGAGCCCTATTACTGATGCTGCATCAGGGCTCAAGAGCGTCACATTACACCTCTCTCCAAGAGGTCTATCCCAGTCCACCAATAATTGTGGTGGTGGGCAGGGGCAGACTGGGAACTTAAAGTGGTCCTGGAAAAAATACTAAAAGTGGCCCTGTTTTGTAGTTGGGTCCAAATTGATGGAAGGCAGGGCCAGCAATACCATATTGTGGCACATTATACCACCCCAACAGAGCCAAATACCACAGTCCATCACAAAATACTGCCAGCAGCACAAAATACATGCCAAAAACTTCCAATGGCTGGCCGGAAGGAGGGGCCAGATGGCCCCCTGGACATCGGCTCACCAGGAAATTTCCCTGTAAGGTCTATAGCCAATCCGCCCCTGGTGATAGGCATCCTTGCATACAGAGCTGCTGTGCCACTGTTAAATACAGTGTATAAGCAATTTCCATATTTCAGCCCCATTTAAAGGGGTTGGCCCACAAATAATATTCTAAAGTTTTCAAACCAGCACCTGGATCTGAATACTTTTGTCATTGCATGTAATTAAAAAATGTATTATAGCCACTGAATTATTCAATAAAATGTATCTGTATAGCACCACCTGCTGTTTGCTTCTTTTCTTATTTCTTTGTCCTGCTCACTAAGATGAAAGCACATGCTCAGTTCTATCTTTCAACTGCCGCTAGCAGCAACATACAGGACACACACTCTGAGAAAGGGACACATACCCTAAGATGCAAGCTTGATATAAATCTTGCAGAACAATTGGAGTAATGAATGTGGAGATTTCTGGATCCATGTGAGGTTAAAGGCAGGTTCTACCATTGTTGGAAAGAGGTTGGCATGTACTGAACTGTACACTTCGGATACTTCTCTATGAGGCTTTGCATACAGACTGCACAGCCATCACATAGACAGTAAATAATGTACAATGACTGGCAGTGGGGTAAATGTACTGTTCACTGTATAAAGATGGTGCCCAAGTCCATTATAGCGGTTCTGGATTTGATCATCTAGTGAACTTACAGACTGCTATCATCAGAACAATGTCTTGAACTTGCTCAGGCTACTTTCACACTTCCGTTTACATTTTCCGGTATTGAGAAAATGTAAGGACAGGGCTGCCATCAGGAATTTCGGGGCCCCCTACAGGCAAATTTCGCGGGCCCCCCCTTTCGGGTAAACTTTACAGATTTGCTTAATATGCAGCAGCCTCTTTTTTATGGCATATCACAACTGCTTTTTTTGCCCAAAAGATTAGTAAGCCTGCCACCGCGACAAGGTAGACTCTTTAGGCAGGATCCTACCCTAGGCTAATGTTTTTACGCTACATGTTATATTATTATTATTCACACACTGATAAACATTTTCAATAGGGAAACACAGTTGCCATTAAATTCAGTTACATGCTTGTAAGTGCAGAGTGTTGAGGCACATTGTGTTGATCTGAGGTCTGATGGGGGCACAAGACGCTGATCTGAGGTCTGATGGGGGCACATTGTGTTGATCTGAGGTCTGATGGGGGCACAAGACACTGATCTGAGGTCTCATGGGGGCACAAGACGCTGACCTGAGGTCTGAGGGGGGCACAAGACGCTGATCTGAGGTCTGATGGGAGCACAATGTGTTGATCTGAGGTTTATTATCCCTGTACAGTGACATCACTGTGTGTATTATCCCTGGACTTTGACATCACTGTGTTTATTATCCCTGTACTGTGACATCACTGCGTTTATTATCCCTGTACTGTGACATCACTGTGTTTGTTATCCCTGTACTGTGACATCACTGTGTTTATTATCCCTGTACAGTGACATCGCTGTGTTTATTATCCCTGTACAGTGACATCGCTGTGTTTATTATCCCTGTACAGTGACATCGCTGTGTTTATTATCCCTGTACAGTGACATCACTGTGTTTATTATCTCTGTACTGTGACACACTGTGTTTATTATCCCTGTACAGTGACATTGCTGTGTTTGTTATCCCTGTACTGTGACATCACTGTGTTTATTATCCCTGTACAGTGATATCGTTGTGTTTATTATCCCTGTACAGTGACATCGCTGTGTTTATTATCCCTGTACAGTGACATCGCTGTGTTTATTATCCCTGTACAGTGACATTGCTGTGTTTGTTATCCCTGTACTGTGACATCACTGTGTTTATTATCCCTGTACAGTGATATCGTTGTGTTTATTATTAGAGATGAGCGAGTAGTGAAATATTCGAAAGTTCGAAATTCGATTCGAATAGACTGCGAAATTCGACTATTCGACCGGATATCGAATCCCATTAAAGTCTATGGGAAAAAAATGCTTGCCACTTGGAAATCTCAATTCGACCACTTGGAGGTCACCAAGTCCACCCTGGAACCTCAGAAAAGGATGCCAACACTGCTGGAATGCAACTGGGACAGCAGGGGAAGCATGTCTGGGTGCATATAACGCGCCCAAGTCGCACTATTACGCCACTATCACAGCCTCTCAACAATACACTCCAAACACAATATAACCTCTCTGTAAAGTGAGACCATACAAGGAAACCTTCTTTCCTCTACATTGCCATGGACCCCAAGCCAAACTAGACAAAAAAAAAGATGAAATTCTGCACCCCTTAAAATCACGTTGCCTATGACAACCACAGATGGCATAGGCAAGGGGGAAAGCAAATAGACCCCACCCCTAATTGTCATTGTGTGTGTGTGTGAGATGTGGTCAGACATGTCTTCTTTAAAATGTAAAAACAACTCAAACACATGCAGAAGCCTTAAAATGCCCAAATTGTTGCGCTTGAGATGTCAGTCACCCGACCTGGCCCAGTGTCATGTCTAGCAGGTAAAGCAGTGGGGATGTTGAGGGATGCGTAGGACCGCAAAAGGCAGGAAGAGGCCGTGGGCTGGCCAGAGGCTCATGGAAAATTTTGTGGCGGCCCAAAGAGTGACACCTCTTAAAAATTATGTGGAGGCCCAAGAGGTGAGACCTCTTAAAAATTATGTGGAGGCCCAAGAGTTGAGACCTTCTTAAAATTATGTGGAGGCCCAAGAGGTGAGACCTCTTAAACATTTTGTGGAGGCCCAAGAGGTGAGACCTCTTAAAAATTATGTGGAGGCCCAAGAGGTGAGACCTCTTAAAAATTATGTGGAGGCCCAAGAGGTGAGGTGAGACCTCTTAAACATTTTGTGGAGGCCCAAGAGGTGAGACCTCTTAAAAAGATTTAAAATGTGGAGGCCCAAGAGGTGAGACCTGTTAAAGATTTTGTGGAGGCCCAAGAGGTGAGACGTATTAAAA